>JAVTVY010031734.1:0-125611 GCA_036873755.1 Hanleya hanleyi
AGTGAGTGGTCCTCCCCCTGAAAATTTTGGAATTTTATAATTTTTTGAGAACCATATAAACTGACCCGGTAACTGCCCATACTCTCCATACAGACCCATATATGTAAGTGAAGTCTCACACTCCTTACGGCAGGTATCTCCATCTCTCCTATTCAAAAGACAATGAAAAATGTGGTCCACAAATCAGCTGAGCATTCTGAATGTAATTAACTAGAAGTATGACTTTCTTGATTCGCTTATTTGAACCTAAGTAGCTTTCATTGATTACATCACTTCTGTGACGTACTGAATTCCACCGTTGCAGTTTTCTCAGTTGACGCTGAAAATTGCTGGTTTCAAGTGATTTTAAAAATGAAGACCGAAGTGGTTTCAAATTTCCCAGATTAACACCAGTTGGCTCTCGTCCAGCAGTTTAGACCCACGGTCGCGTGTTTATCTCAGAAATTTGAAACCAACTTCCGGTGTCTTTTTTTTCGATTCGGACATGCGCGAATATTTATTACGAAATTCTATCAAATTCTATCAAATTAGATAAAATATGTTCGTGTATGCCTTTCATGTTGATCAAAATAATTTTTGAATGAGGCGTAACTTTCCAGCTCATCACTGTTAACATTGTTACACACTACGGGAAAGTATCAATTATACGCGTGCTCGCTATAGTTACGCCGCCAGCCGACAGCGGTGTTTGCCAGAACACAGCTCTGCAGGTGTTCGTCAGTGCTCGTCACTGTGAACGTTGTTGCAAACTGCGAGAAAGTGTCATAATTATGCGCGTGCTCGCTATAGTTGCACCGCCAGCCGACAAAGTTGTTTGACAGAACACAGCTCTGCATGTGTTCGCCGGTGTTTTTCGGGAATTCAACACCACTTTTGGTACAATGCTAATATTGCACGCGTCTGGTCCGTCACTCATTATTCAGCCGTCGTCCATTAAATAACCTCCGCGTCCATAATTCAAAGACCTATTCCTTATTCCATATAAGAGCATTAACTCCAAAGAAAAAAAAAATATACATAAACATAGATTAGTTTCCGGCAAGAGAGAAGCGATCAATAAAACATCATGATGTTCAGAAAATATCAAATCCGTATCGCTGATCAGTATCCTTAATCCACATGATATCCGTTGTAAACTCATCTAGAGAATGATGTATCTCAATCACGCTTTGATTGTGCCTGTTCATATGAACACCATGATGAATTTGAAGTACACGGGTTCATACGGTCACTAACCCCGGGTTAAGCGGAATTAGATACAAGTTAGGAAACGTAACATTGATGCGAACTGGAGTTATGTATTAAATAGAATTTTAACGTCGTTTTTCGGTCATGTGACTACGAACCAGTCACGTTATCCTGACACCGGGTCAACGCATCCGCTTGCTGTTGGTACAAGTTTCGTTTGGTTATGTTTTTGGTATGGCACGGTCCGGGGTCGAACGTTGGGACCTGCCGCTCGCGAGGCTAGCACTCTGCCACAAAGTCACCACACTGCGGTGTTTTCAAACTGAGACTCAGCTGCATGCTTGGGATTATGCCTGTCTGTATTTTGTGATGTTCCATTTCCATTAAACTTTAAAAAAACATTTGATAGCATTTCTTGGAGCTTTTTGGAAAAAGCATTATGTTTTGGCTCTTCAAATTAGAAACAATACAAATATCACTGATATAAGTATAGGAAATGATACATTTAAAATAAGTCAATATGCAGATGACACTTGTCTACTTTTAGATGGCTCAAATGAATGTTTGAAAGCCTGTTTGAATACTCTTGGTTTATTTGCACGGCTCTCAGGCCTGATATTTAATCTGGCTAAAACAAAAGTAATATGGTTAGGAAGTAAAAAGGGAAGTGAGGAAAGACTCTGTGGAGAGGTGAAACTGAAGTGGTGTAACTCTTCTTTCAAACTTTTGGGTGACATTCAGCGAAGACCTTTTAGAAATGACCATGATAAATTTTAATGATAAACTGCAAGAAATTGAAAAACTCCTAGGTCATTGGAATAAAAGACTTCTGACAACAATAGGCAGAATTACAGTGGTAAAAACACTAGCCCTCCCAAAAATAAATCATCAGCTGTTGTAGGGCCAGATCATACCAGGAAAGTGGGTATGTTTATGGACATTTTCTTGGACGATACAATCCCCTACAAGTAGGTTTTCAAGAACATACTGTGGATGTGACAACTTTAGTAGTAATTTTGAGATGAACCCAACTTTTTTTTAAATTTCCAAGAGATGCCATTCAGAAAGGTTATTAAATGTAGTAGATTATCAAAAACATACCGTGTGAAAGCATTTAAATTGCGATAGTAATTATGAGATGACCCCTAACTTTATGCAAGATAACCTATGATATTGTTTTGAAATTAATAAGAGATAAACAATCTTTGAAATATGGACATTAATTGGTAAAATATATTAGTATTTGTTGAAATCAGATATTTCATAGTCTTGAAAATGTATAATTTTGACAGATACTTTCTGTTCACATATTCTTTTCTCTCTGGTAATGAGAAACTTTTATATAGCCTGAACTTTCCATGCAATGATACACAATACCTTTGGCAATTAGATGAATTTCATTACATTGAATAACTTAATAAAGAAGTCATAATTGTGTATCTATAAAATATTTCATTGATAATTTGGAGATGACCCCTGAGTGACGTCATGATTCAAGATCGCATTATGAGATAGCCTATGATATTGTTTTGAAATTAACAAGAGAAAAACAATCTTCGAAATATAGACATTAATTAAAAAAATATATTAGTATTTGTTGAAATCAGATATTTGATAGTCTTAGGTAAACGCTTAGTAGACTTTGAAAATCTATAAGTTTGACAGATATTTTCTGTTCACATATTCTTTTCTCTCCGGTAGTGAGAAACTTTTATATGCCCTGTACTTTCCAGGCAATGATACACAATACCTTTGGCAATTATATGAATTTCATTACATTGAATAACTAATTTAAAGCATAATTGTGTATCTATAAATTATTTCATTGGGAATTTGGAGATGACCCCTGAGTGACGTCATGATTCAAGATCGCATAACATTACTGATATCAATAAATTTTCCATTTAATGGAGAGGAAATTGCTACCTCCTTACTGAGCATTGGTGTTAAATAAATAAAGTTATTAACACCGAAGCAACCCACCCCCTTTATTTTTTCGTGACGATGAGACTCGATATTGGTTGGTTTGAATGGATATATCACCTTTGATGTGGATATATCAAGACCACATCCGGTCTAACCAAAAAGCACACAAAATAAGCTTTCAAATGACATAGGATGTGGCCGTGTGTACATATCAGACCAAGTACTGTATTGATTTATTACTGATGTACGTAAAAGAGATTATATCTCTCCCGTATCTGTCGTTGTCCTATAAATGGACAATTAATATAAAATAAACGAATACTGGATATTCGTCCCGTAGCATAATCAACCAACTGACAGAACTAGTACTTCCGCTTTGTATTGTAGAAGCCTCCCATTGCAAAATAGTATACATTTATTAATATATCAAATTGGTTGCAGCGGAATGTAGGAGAATTACGGAGCCTAAAATTGGCATGGCAAAAAAAAAAAAAATTCGCCCCACAAAAATATAATCTTCTTTTTTAGAACGGTAAAATGGTGATTTTTTTTTGATTTTTTTTTTTGTTGACTTTTTCGATCTAGTTTTAAGCAACACACAACCCGCGTTAATCAGCCAATGAAATTTAGCCACATAAACTTCCACCACTCCACGAAGTACTCTTCTATCGAGGTTTCTCGATAGCCCCATAGAATTTCTCCCATCTTAGATCTTTATTGGTGGAATATGTGACTATATTTCATTGGTTGATCAACGCGGTCCGTGTGACTAACGCGAACTGTCGACCGGATATCTTCGAAGGGGACTGATTGTATGCTCGCCAAAAACACGAATTTCCTATGATTCTTCAGATGCGGCTGTACCGGATTCGCCTGGTGCAGACGACTCAAAACCAAATCGCTAACAATAGCTGCTCCTTAACCATGCGCAGCTCGATATTGTCCTAAAATACCGAAAGGCGACGCGAAGGGCGACGCGAAGGGCGACGCGATGCGCGACGAGAAGGGCGACGTCGTGGACACGCTAAACAAGGCGACGTCGCGTCGTGTCCTATCTTTTAACATTGTAAGAAGAGCGATGCGACGCGCGACGGGAAGGGCAACGTCGTAAGCGACGTCGTGGAAGACGTCGCCCATCGCGTTGCGTTGACAAAAGCTACTCGCGACAGAAAGGGCGACTCGTGGGTGACGTCGCGTTTAAAAAAGGCGACGTCGCGTCGCCTTACAAGAAAGCGACGCGCGACGCAAAAATGGCCAAAATGGAACACCATAGTATTTTGGCTTTAAGTCACCATGCATGTCTGTTAATTTTTGTCTCTAGATCTACGTGCGAATTAATCATGGAGAAGATATGATATGCGATATCTCGCCGTGCTCGCTGCGCAACCTGGATGGAGAATTAGGCTCATTAAATTTAATATTTTGGTTATCATCATTGCCTGCCTTCAATTTTGCCTCCAGCCCAGAAATTCGTATTATTTATTATTTTTGTTAATTGCATTACGTGGAAAGACATGTTGTTTTAGCACTGTGTGGCGACAAGCACTGAACAGCTAATTTATTCTGCTAACATTGTTCAGGCTTCAAAAATTCACAATAGTATATTTATTTATTCAGCAATTTATTTGCAAAATATACCGACATCTCCCACCCTCTGGAGAAGATTGCCAATTAAGGTGAATTTTAATTATTATGAATATGATACATGGCAGTTTGTCACAGGACCTACGAAGTAGGGTTTGATATGATTTAAGTGTGTACTCGAGAGATGACTTGGGGGCCCTATGTGCTACCGTGAGAGAATTATTATAGCAGTCTCTAATTGACAGATGTCACCGCTGGTGAGTCATTAGCGTAGCAACTATTATCGCCCTCAGTTCCCATTACCCTGGACACTTATCAGCCCAGCAGTACAGCACGAGGTCACCAATCCAAGTGTTGACCGGGCTCAAAGTCGCTTAACTTCGGTGATTTGACGAGAACCTGTGTGTCCAACATGATATGCCGTATCAGCGAACCTTCAAATGTCACAGTGAAACATACAGCCAAGGGTTCCCGATGGGCATGACAGTCCGCTCGCTGACCCATCAATAAATAATAAAAAAATAATTATAAATCAAATTTTCATCAGAATTCGGTCAGCTCAGAACTTGCTTGTAACAGTTCCCTAATGCACATTCATGCAAAAAATCAAGGTTCTAATGTTAACGATGGTCCTTATTTTGCCGACGAATGGATTCGGATGAACTCACTCGACTGGCTACCGGACAATTTGCAGATGGTAGCCTACTTCGTAGTATTAATTAATTATATTTTGAGAAAAAAAAAATCGAAAAGTCGATTTCATTTTCTTCACATTCAGAACCCTTGACAACACACTTGATTTTGTCGACCAGGCAATCAATATTAGCTTCCGTCAGCTGATTCTGAAATTAAATATATTCCACGGGATCCCTCCCCATGATCTTTTCCATCGTCTTTTCTGAAACGTACATTTGTGTGACTGTAAATCCCCTGGATTACCGGGCACACAAACATGATAACATTTTGGAAATATCGCAGAGCTATTTCTGAATGTTGAGTCTGATATTGATGCTGTAACACAGTGAGCTCCGCCACAATTTCTTCGGGCAATATTGCCGCAACGTAATTCACCAGCTGAGCTATCCCGCAGTGTTGTCGGATATTTTCTTTCTGGCAATATTGCCGTAATATGGCCGCAAAATGTTCAACAGGCTATCCCATAGTGTTGCCAGAAGTTTCCTTTCTGGCAATATTGCGGTAATATTGCCGTAATATTGCCACGGTCATGGTCGTTTTTCGTATATAAGTTAGGTTGGGGCAATATTACCGCAACCGCGTTGCGACAAATACTGCCGCAATATCGTGGCAATATTGCCGCAACTAGTTGCCAGATGCCTTGTATGATGGTATGATGAGTGGTGATATGCTGGGGATATGCTTCGTGAGTTATGTCTCGTGAATTTAATTATTTGAAGAATCGGAAGATTCATTTCGCGGACTGTCTCCCGAAAGGCCAAAATTATCAAAAATAATGGTACATTTGCCGGAAGGGATAGTGCCCTTGAAGCCCATACTCAGCTCCAAGTCAAGTAGTTCTACATATTACTGCTTTAACTATGTAATATTTAATAATGATGGGAGACCCCACTGATAGTGCCGCTAGATGGAGGCTATATTGTAAGCGAGATAAACCTCAATTTTTAAATGTTTTGCATGAAATAATGAACATTTGGTAATATTTAGTCGAGTTCGAGAACATGAGCTAAAAACCCGAGTTGTCAATGATAACCTTAAATGTCTTTTTTGAGATAATAAAATGAATGACTTCAACAGATGCGTTTGTTCGCGGCTAATGGAGAACAAAAATGGCAGGGTTCACCCGGGGGGATCAGGTTGTATAAATGTGCATGCACTTATTTTGATCTGCAACTTCTAGGATTTTATTTGACCAGAAATATTTTTCAAGTAAAACACTTCCAAATTTGACAGTTTCAGTATTCCGTTTTTTGATGAAACCAAACACTAATCCTAAAAATTCCACAAAAGCGGTTTTAAATGGTACCATTTTGAAGAAAAAAAATCACGCTACAAGCTATATTTGGATGAGAAATACAGAGAGAGAGAGATGTTTAAGCTTTAAGTGACACCTCACACGGCCTAATCGGACCACGGATGGTCTATGTCTACCCCAAAACGTCCATTCAAATACCTTTTTCCTACTGCGCAAGTAGTATATAAAGTGGATCTGGTTGTCCGTTTAGGGGGAGATAACTCTGTTTGAACAATTGTCCGTTTAGGGGGAGAACAATTTTTCGCGGAGCTCAGAGTTATCTCCCCCTAAACGGACATCCAGATAAACATTTGCTACTTATAAAATTGACGTCACTATGACGTCACATCCGAACACGATGGGAAGGGTCTAGAAGCTAAGCGGTGAATTTTTTTGAAAAGTTCGGGGAGGTCTTCATAGGCCCATTGGCCTACTGGCTCAGTGGATAGGTTCATACTGGGCAATGCACGCCTGGACATTGTGATATGGGTTGTGGGATCTTGTTTTTCATGTCTCAACACTTAGAACACGATGGACGGGGTCCCGGAGCGATTGGTTGAAATTTTTTGAAAAAGTCACTGTGCGCATGCGTAGTGGGTAAATAGCGCTGGGTGGACGTTTCAGGGTCTAGGTGAGTCCATAGTGGACCGATTGGTCTTGTTTTGAAGCTCTCGTGGAGAAGCATCCGACTGGACTAATGTATCGGCCGTTTTCGTTATTCTGCACATGCGCAGTCTGGCGTAGTATAGAAAGCAGGCATTTTGGGGCGTTCTTTTGGGCTAGAGATAAACCCCTATTGGTCCGAATGGGTGGTGGGAGGTGTCAAAGTGAAGCTCTTGTGGGGTAGAATCAGAATTGCGTGTTTTTATTGCGAGTCGCGTCAATCTGCGCATGCGCAGTTGGGTGTAGTAAGTAAAGCTGTCATTTTGGGGTGTGTGTGGGTGTGTTTGGGGTAGAGATCATGATTTGAGGGATATCCAAGTCATCTGTGACGTCATCAGTACGAATAGTAGCGAAAGCGGCCATTTTATGTGTGCACTAGAGTGCGTTTGAAAGGGGCCATCTTCGGTCTGGCTACCTGGTAGAGTTACCTGTGTGTGTGTGTGTGTGTGTGCGTGCGTGCGTGTGTATGCGTGTGTGTGTCTGCGTGTGTGAGTGTGTGTGTGTGCGCGCGCGCATGTGTGTGTGTGTGTGTGTGTGTGTGAACATTGTGCTTAGTTAGCCGTCTCTCTTTCGGAAGATATGGACTCTCTGAAGAGCCGTTCTTTTCTGTCGCTGTAAAACGGAACTGTCATTGCAACCGCGTCAGGGTCAATAGGACAAAGACCATTGTGAGGCCAACGAGCCGTCGCTGGTTCCGGCGTGAGCGCTCGTGGTCCACAGCCCGAGCATCAAGGATGGCTGTCATAGTCCAGTAGTGGTGGGTGATAGCACATCTCTTCATCGAGTCCACTCTGTCGAGGATCGCTTCTGTGAACTCTTTCAGGATCTGTCATCGCCCCTCGTTGTCGTCGCCATCTCCAAACATTAACCGAGCCACTGCTCGGTAACCCGTGAGTGAATTAACCACGGTCGCATGCTGTAAAATGCGAGTCGCATAGGGATGGGTCTCCGTCATGGCTCTGCAACAGTAGGAATGGGGGTGTGGGACTCAAAGGCGCGTATTTTATAGACGATGTCACATATGCGCGCCTATACGTAACACTACAGGTGTAGACCGTGATAAGTATTATTCTGATCGATTGATCCAATAAGAGAACAATAACAACAGCAAGGATTACAGATCAATCATTTTATTATCTCTCCATCACAGCACATCCACGTTGAGGGAACCGCTATGGGTGTGTTTACAAATCACTTATGCTATAGTCCGTGTATTGGCCGCATTGTCGGCTGCACTTGTCCAATCAGAAGTTAATTGTGCTGATCTCAGACTGCTCTTTTCCAATCAGAAGCCGACCCTCAGAATAAGTATAATTCATGTTGAAGGATGGAACACAAACTGCGGGCGTCTTTCGGATTAATGGGGATCAATTGACTGTGGAGTCTGAAGACTCGACTGCAATGCTGGCATTCATGAATGGGTGCCTTATAGACCGACCGTTGATGTCGCCGTAAATTATCCTTACGATTAAATGACTTCCTGCAGATCGAACAGGTATACTCGCCAATAGCACCTTGAAAAGTAGACTCATGGATGGGGTCAAACATCACGGGTTCCTCAACCCTCAAGCGTGCATGTCCATGGATTTCACGTTGGTGGGATCTCAACTGGCTGTGTAGTCTGAAGCGGTGTCCACAATCCTCACATTGATGCCCGGAAGTCTCATGGAGACACCGTTCATGGCGGTTTAAATTATCCAGGCGATTAAATGTATCCCCACAGGTCTCGCAGGTGTACTGCGCACAACTCCAAAACACCCACTTTGCATACCACTGACGTCACAGATGACATGGGCATCCCTCAAATCGTAGTCTACACCATGAAAGCTTCACTTTGACACCTCCTACGACGCATTCGGACCAAGAATGGTCCCTCTCTACCCCAAACACGTTCCTTCACACCCCCAGAATACCCACTTTGGCTACTACTCCTACTGATGACGTCACCAGTAACGCCACAGATGACATGGACATCCCTCAAATCGGGGTCTACACACCGAGAGCTACAAGAGGACACCCTACACGACACATTCGGACCAAAGATGGTCCATCTCTACCCTTAACACCTTCCTTGACATCCCCAAAATGCCTACTTTGGCTACTACTCCTACTGATGCCGTCACATATGACGTGAACATCTCTCAAATCGTGATCTACACCTCGAGGGCTACAAGATGACACCCCACTCGACGCATTCGGACAGAGGATGGTCCATCTCTACACCAAATACCTTCCTTCACTTCCCCAAAATGCCCATTTTCGCTACTACTCGTACTGATGACGTAACCGATGACGTCATAAATGCTGTGGACATTCCTCAAATCGGGTCTACACCACGAGAGCTGCAAAATGACACCTCGCGACACATTCGAACCAATAGTCCATCACTACCCCAAACACACCCCACGCACCCCCAAAATGACCACTTTACTTACTACACCCAACTGCGCATGCTCAGATTGACGCGACTTCCAATAAAAACACGCCATTCTGATTCTACCCCACAAGAGCTTCATTTTGACACCTCCCACGACCCATTCGGACCAATAGTAGTCCATCTCTGCCCCAAAAGAACCCCCAAAATGCCTGCTTTCTATACTACGGCCAGACTGCGCATGCGCAGAATAATGAAAACGGCCGACTCATTAGTCCAGTCGGATGCTCCTCCACGAGAGTATCAAACAAGACCTCATACGACCCAATCGGACCACTAGGGCTCACCTAGACCCCAAAACGTCCACCCAGCGCTATTTAGCCACTACGCATGCGTACAGTGGCTTTTTAAAAAAAATGCAGCCAATCGCTTCGAGACCCCGTCCATCGTGTTCTACGTGATGAGACGTGAAGAACAAGATCACACAACACATATCGCAATGTCCAGGCGTGAATTGCCCAGTATGGACCTACCCACTGAGCCAGTAGAACTCCCTGAACTTTTCAAAACATTTCACCGCTTAGTTTCTAGACTCCTCCCATCGTGTTCTACAGCTCGAGGTGAAGAAAATAAGATCCCACAATCCATAGTAAAATCCATAAGAAAACAAAATTACCATCCCCATACCCCATACAGGCATTCCCCGTATAGATGCAAATGTGCGAATCAGGGGAGATCACCCGGAATTTGCCCTACAGAGGGTTTACCCTGTCAGAGTTGTCTTCCTTGCCTTCAGAGGGCAGCGCCATCGATACCAAAAGTGAAATCTCCGAAGCAAGCGCCGCCATTTTTCCCATGGTTTTATGTATTTTTTCGTGCCAATACGGTTTCTCGCTGTATGGAGAAACGGAGGGTTCCCCATCTGTCCATTTAGGCTGGGCATAGTGCTGGCGATATTGTCGGGGACCATGTTTCGGGAGGTTCACATTGGGAGTCACTGGGGTTTCAGCCTTATTGCTGGGCCATCACCTGACCGGAAGTGACCTTTGACACGGAAGTCACGTGACCGGATGTGACGTCATAGTGACGGCAATTTGATAAGTAGTAAAAGTTTATCTGGATGTACGTTTATGGGGAGATAACTCTGAGCTCCGCATGCTGCGCGAAAAATTGTTCAGAGTTATCTCCCCCTTAATAGACATCCAGATTCACTTTATATACTACTTGCGCATGCTCAAATACTCGGTATTTTCATCCCACCTGGATCCCGTTGGAGGCTCTCCCACGAGTGTTTCACTACGACACCTCAACTGACAACTATGGCTCCACCTAGACCCCACCCCGATCTTTCTGCGTACTGCGCATGCGTAATCAAAACTTTCCAACAAAAGGCTACGCATGGCCTCTGAACACACCCCCAAGAATCCCCAAAATGCCGACTCAAAATACCTTCAATTAGAATATTCACTTCAAGTGTAGGCTGGCGATTTCCTCCAATGCATAGACGATTAAGTTGATGCCCTTCGCGATAAACATGCTATTCTCATTGGCTTTGAGTTAAATGCATGTGACGTCATCCATGCCCTCATCCACCCGCATTTCATCCCTCTTATACATTAACATTATGCCACGTTGACCCCTCATTTCCCCTATACCTATATCATTGACATTTCACCCATGGCCCGGTATTGCTATGCATAGGCTATCTCTCGCGATATAACGGCATGATATTTCAGTCGGACAGCTCTATAAAATGGCAGTATTAGATCTGCTCTGTTACAAGTAGGTAACCCCGCCCCTCCTCCTCCCATCCCTTCCCTACTCTGTCGTGATATAACTGAACAAATGTTGAAAGCGACGTTAAACCTTTTCACTCACCTACTCACTCTCGCGATATATGGCTATAACCTTTGACCCGGAAGTGAACTTTGACCTCCATATGACCTTCGACCCGGATGTTACGTCACCGGATGTGACG
Source organism: Hanleya hanleyi (assembly GCA_036873755.1). Taxonomy (NCBI): domain Eukaryota; kingdom Metazoa; phylum Mollusca; class Polyplacophora; order Lepidopleurida; family Hanleyidae; genus Hanleya; species Hanleya hanleyi. The sequence continues at coordinate 11,704 of JAVTVY010031734.1, forward strand.
TCAATAACTCCTCAATTTCCTCCCCATTTTCCAGTCCTCGCAACTGTACTAAAAGATTTGTGATACATGCACCCGCTATCCCACCCTGCACCTCTCGCCTGGCCACCAGACCCTGGGGATCGCTGTTACCTCACCTATGCACCCATTTAATGAGAGTATTCTATATTTTCCGTAGCACTATTTTTCGCCTGTTACATTTTTTCCAGGGAAGATTTCTGCATGCACCCACCCATGACTTGATCGGCCTTGACGAGCTCTTCACGTGGATACCCTCCCCAACCCCGCAGGTCCACCTCAATCGCAAAACGTCCATTCCAATGCCTTCTTTACTAGTCCCAGTCTTCGCATCCGCAGAAACACACCGGAAGTTACGGGTACTGGAAATGACATTTGACCTTCACATGATCTTTGACCTTCACATGGCCTTTGCCCCGCATGTGACGTCACCGGATGTGATGTCATTAACCCTCATTTTCCTCTCCAGCAACTTTTCTGAGAGATTTCACCTTTATACACTGGTCACTTGACGGCGGTTTGAGCCGCTTGACATCGATCTTATGATCATTGATGAAATAATACAAAAACGCTTGGGCTTATTAAAAGGTTCATATTGGAGCAGTTGTTCTAGAATATTAAAACTTATTACGCTTATTAAACTTGAACCAGTGTGTAAGTTCGGAAATATCTATCCCTTTCCAGGAAATTAACCAAACAAGCATTGGGCGTTAACCAAGACGAAATAACGGACTATATGGAAGTGGCTACACCCGATGGTAAACCTCTTCATGAACAAGGGTGAGTGTTTGCCTATCCGTGCCTCGAGTTATTGCAAGTTAATCTTCTCTGTACCCATGCATACTTCACGGCATCAGATTGTATACCGCCAAATGTTAGCTAAATAATATATAGCCATCACGAGTATGAGGGCTATAGGTCGGCCCCAGTCACCTCCAGCGAGGGTTTTAGATAATTTTATTACGAATCACCCACCTCTGAAACTGCCGTACATCTAATCTCTATCCTCTCCTGCGCACTATTGTAAAATCTTTCGCACTATTGTGAAATAGTAACGAATATATCGCCGTCTGAATTTTCCAGTCGACAACTTCCACTTTATACGCGCCATGTTCAATTGCAAACGGCCAGCACACATATACCGTGACGTCACCAACATGGCGGGTAGAGAGTTGAAGTTTTCGACTGGAAAATTCAGACGGCGATATATGCGTCACTATTTCACAATAGTGCGCAAGATTTTAAAATAGTGCGCAGGAGGGGATAGAGATTAGATGCACGGCAGTTTCAGAGGTGGGTGATTCGTAATAAAATTATTTAAAACCCTCGCTGGAGGTGACTGGGGCCGACCTATAGCCGTCATACTCGTGAGGGCTATATATTATTTACCTACCAAATGTCAGATATACATCGATTTTTAGAAGTTTACAAACTCAGACAATGGGAGAATGCTCGGTACCCTAGCTACCGGCAGAAGAATAATCAGTACTAGACACTGTGGGTACAATGTCACGGTCTTTCCATGACGTCCCCCAAATGTATTATTTCGCTGTATTGTGATGTGGCATATACTACGAATACCGAGTGGAAACATTTTCCGGAAAGTTCAATTTGTCTAGATTGCGAGAGCCTTAGATCGAGTGTGAAATTTCATCTTTATGTGCCGTTGTTCAAACAATTGCAAAAAGTTAAACTGTTGAAAGTCTATTGTCGTGTACATAAACGTACTTCAAACAGCATGCTAATTGGGGGCGGACATTGTATCCTGCCTGAAACAATGCGAATGCATTCTTACTGTCAATTCCAAACACATATATATATTCCCTCAATCAAAATTGATGACCTGTACCAGAAACTTCAGCCTAGTATCCACAAATCGCGTGAAACAACAACGAGATGCAGTCATATGCTGGTTCACTTACGTATTGTGGCGTACAATTTTAGTCGACTGGATATTTTTCTTAAATTAGAAAACAAATCCTTACCTTTTTTGTACAATCCATTCGTATTTCATCTCGGAACATTCCACATAAACGGCGACATCAAATATTCCCTCGTTTTAGGCGCTTTAATGCAATCCATTCGTACTTCATCTCGGAACATTCCACATAAATGGCGACATCAAATATTCCCTCGTTTTAGGCGCTTTAATCCTCGACACCTAATGCCACAGCTATTTTCCTACGCTCGCTGTAAAAAGAACAGTGGCGCGTACTTCAAGAACAGTTCCGCCTTTAGTTATTCTCCTTGTTTGTTTTCGAATACCAGTATCGCTGAGCCTTTGTCTATGCTGTATTATGGCAAAATAACGGCTTTCTCGTAACTGTTCAAGTTTTCCACACTTACTGTTCACTGTACGGAGTCATTGTCAACGAAAGAACGCATTATTGGAAGTAACAGGCAACCAATTAGAAGTCCGTACCTATTGCGGTTCAAAAGATAAACGGTTTCCAAAATTGAGCCGGCCCCGTCATGTAACACGACATTTATTTAAATGCGAACACCGTATGCCTCGAGTGCTACAGCCGAATCGCTATAGCGAAATTGACAGCATCCATTGAATAGACGAAATCAACATGTGATCATTTAACGGCCTAATAGTTCGGGAAAATTGTTTTTTTTAAAATATCTCTAAACCTATCGAAGCTATATTCTTGAAATTTCATAGGCAAATATATATATATATATATATTCCCTCAATAATGCCCAAAAATAGTGATGATTGGATGCATACTTCTTGCAAAACTTGAATACATCGTAAATTTCAGAAATTGCTAATTATCTCTCAATCTTTCTGGTATCTTTTTATGGGGTCTACTTATGTTCTGTTACGTCATGTAGTGACCTACATTCATGTGCAAATTTCAACTAGAAGTTTCCAACAGTTTTCCAGTTATGGCACTGCAGTCGCATAACTGTCCGAGGCCATATCTCAAAAACCAAGGTCAAGGTCAACTTGAAATTTCGGTGACGTCATACCTGTATTATGGGGTACAAATGTTTTAAATTACAGATTCCTGCAAGTTATAGTTTTCGAGAAAAGTACACACAACGCTTTTTACATTATGTGATATTCAAGGTCACGGTCACATCGGATGGTTTTATAATTAGCGGCAAAATAAAGTCAGCGTTGCACCCACTATTGCTTCATTGTTTTGTGATTGTCAGTGTGTTAGTTTTTCAGTAAATGGAAACGGCGTATTTTCCATATTTGGATGCTTACCACTTCAAAGGTCAAGGTCAAGGCCCAGTTCTGATACAAGTTCTGACCTAGCTCCGGTGTAGCCTTGTTCCATACTACGCGAGAACAACGCTACGGCTGCAAGCCAGTCACCAGATCGAGTTGTTGGGAAATTGCCGTACGGGCAATATTTCCCAGACCAATTGACCATAACCAATAAAATAATTCGATTCTATGTCCACTTACCTTTCATAAAAATCCTTGTTTATGAGTGACCGTCCGTTTTTAGCTTGGCAAGAGATCGAAACTCGGACGAGGGGGTTATACTGTCCATGTAAAACTTTTCGATGTAAAGATGGCGGCGATGTGGACAGTTTTACCCCCCCTCGTCCGAGTTTCGATCTCTTGCCAAGCTAAAAACGGACGGTCACTCATAAACAAGGATTTTATGAAAGGTAAGTGGACATAGAATCGAATTATTTTATTGGTTATGGTCAATTGGTTCGGCAAATATTGCCCGTACGGCAATTTCCCAACAACTCGATCTGGTGACTGGCTTGCAGCCGTAGCGTTGTTCTCACGTAGTATGGAACAAGGCTACACCGGAGCTAGTTCTGACCTTGTGACATCATGTAGATCATGTGACCATATTTTCAGGCTGATTGCATAAGCCGTTGAAGAGTTGACCCCTAAACTTTGCACTCCTATAGAAACGTTCCTGGAGGTCAAAGGTCAAATTTAAGGTCACATTCTTTTCGGTCATTAAAGTGTTCATAAATAGTAGAAGAATCAATGCCATGGATTATTTCCTTATAAAATTACGGTTTTTTAAAAACATTAAAGGGAGATGGTCATACCATGCTAACATTTTTGTCGTTACGTAATAATTCAAAAATATAACTACAGCGTGGCCACATGCAAAACTTACCAACCAGTAACTTTCTTTCAGATATGTTCTTTAGTTTTGACTGTACACCGATAACAAGAAAAACAGCACCAGGGGAGAGAACTCGAAAACTGCTTGTCTGACCTACTTATTTTATTCGCTTATTTTGTTGGGTAAATCTTCAAACTTTTACATTCAAAATTCCAGCTGTGTTCCCTTAAACGTTTGGTCAATACTCGCAAAATGAATTTTCCCTTAAAAAGCCTAAAACTAAAGAGATCAAGGTCAAGGTCAAAAACGAAGACCGTTATGCAAAACTTCAGACACATATGTTGACCTGTAACAAATCTTAGACGTGTACAATAAACCGTAAAGACGCCAGGCCTCTGACAAATTTGGACAGTATAATAATAATAATCCGTAGAATAACAAAAGGTCTTTCCATTTGTAATGGAAAGACCTAATTATTATATACTTGGTGATGAGATAGTGAAAATTATCAATGGAATAAAAGCGATATTTTCACAGTGATGATATCAAATATATCATCACTGTGATGATATGGAAAATGACGTCACAGCGAACAAATACATGTCACCGTGGACACAGTGATGAGGCAATTGACCGAACCTCCACAAGGTTTATGCGCCAAAGAAAAACAAGCTAAATATTAGGAAGGATTTTTATGTTATAATGGCTTATGATGACCAGATTTTAACAGGAAATAAAACACAAATAGGCATAAAATGAATAAGAAATACCCGCAATGGCGATAATGGGACCGACTCGTCACGTACGCATGCACCTACACATGCACGACGTGACTGCAGCTCGACAGTGCACATCCTCGCGAGCCAGTATATCGATCGATCGATCTACCCTCTGCGAGGGTTTAGGATTTACCTGGGCTTGTGAAGATGGACAGTGCAGGGCCAAAGCAGTACAGAGTGCAACACGAACTTGCGCGGAAAATAAAACACATTCCTCGGTTTAAGGCTCGAAATTGGGGTCATATCATGAAAATGTCGCACCAAAGTTGAAGAGAAAACATGAAAAACAACTTAATCCAACGACAGGAAACTCTTGTCAGTGAGTATTCATTAAGAATCGGCAAAATCACAATGACAACGTCGCAGGCTCTCACCACCACACAACAACAACCACGCACGACCGGTAAATCTAAATCTGGCTGTAACTTACCGTAACCATTCGATTTTGCTAAATCAAAATAGTGCTATTTGGGTAGACATGAGCGAAATCAAGGGCGAATTCCGATATTTTTGAAATTAGAATATTCTGTGCAAAGACAAACACCGTGTGGAACCAGGGATGTCAAAGAGAAACCAGTGCGCCAGTCCTTTCCGAGTGTAGTTCAACAAGCTGAATCCTACTGACATTTAATTTTGTGATATTGATTATGTAGGGTTCAGCCGCTGAACCAAAATTTCATATCGCAAAATTTTCGCCTCCCGACCTGGGTAACAGCGGGTGGATTTGCGCTCATAACAATACTCGTTTGGATAGAATACGTATTTGCCTACTTTCCTGGTCATTTATTTTCTCCGACCAGCTCCTTTAATTTCCATAAACGGCAAAAGAAAAAAAAATCATCGCGGTCGATCGTCCAAAAACGAAATCCACCGCCATTTTGAAATGTCACTATGGTGGCACGAGACTAATTTGTAAATTCGGGATTGTAAACAGGAAGGTCGGAAACGGCTCCTTCATTAGGCTGTCACATTATCTGCATTTAAATGTAAAATTGTAACTATCGGTATCAAGCATAATAGAAGGCACATACTGAAAAATGTAATCCACGAGATTTTTCATCTCCTTAAGCGACTGGGTCGACTGAGCGGATTCTGTTTTTCCGACTCTTGTAATCATGAATTTAGAATAAATTCACGTGAGAGAATCAGGGTCACGCGAGCGTGTTCTAAAATGGCGGTGGATTTCGTGACGGGACGGCATGAAAATCGTTTATTTGAGATATAAAGCTAATACAATTCTTGAGATCTGCTGGATGTCATCAATATTGAAGTGCAGGATACCCGACTGAAAGAAATTCGCTTGCAGCACGTGCGATTTGTTGACAGCAAAGTAGTCCGCGAGTGACGTCACAGTGAAAATAACCAGTGTTTCAGTGTATCTTCAGTCGTAAAAGCCAACAAAATCTGAATTATTTTAATGTTTTAAAAAAATCAGGACAAAGTAGTACAATAGAAGTATATAATAAAAAGAAAATCACCTGTTTCTTGACGAATACCATAAATATTTCATCGAGTGGGGTGAGAAAATTGGTATTTTCACCGCCACTCGTGAAAATACCAATTTTCTCACCCCACTCGATGAAATATTTATGGTATTCGTCAAGAAACAGGTGATATCCTCTATATTTTCTGGCACTGGTAAAGGGGAGTGTTGAATTTCCAAAATTCTCTTCTCAAATTCTCAGCAGGATAAATCTCTCCATCTGTCTTGGACAACCCAGGAACAAAGGTCGATAACTAATGGTTCTGTTTGTCTCAACCAATAATTGGTTGTGATTTTTGATTGGAACAACTTGAGAACCGTATATTATTAGTACGTCATACCATGCTAAGATTAATCAGATTCTCACGGCAGGTGATGTCTTGTCTATGACTTGATTGGAGCCGTTTTACAGGGAAAAGTGTTTACCTCTCGAACAACAGGAGACCATAGGACATGATTGGTCTGTCTACCATGCTAGATTTATCTTCCCTTGGAAGTGACATCATTGTGACATGTGGAGGAGTAGAAAAAGCGCAAATACGTTCGAATTAGGGACTAAGCGGCTATCTGCACCGCAATGCACTAATCTATACATTTGAGGACAATGTCGTCGTAGGGTAGGCCACATATGTATAAGTTATACCGTATACTTGGGCCATTTTAAAGCTCCTGATGGAACGACAAGGTAGACAACTTTTTTTCGACAAATGTTGACCTATGAATCGAGAAGCTATACCCATACACAATGGAACAGTTTCAGACCTGTTTGAAAGAGTTTGAATCAGTTTGATGGTGATTTATGAGACCCATCGTTATAACGCCGTCAGCATCTGCCTTAACGCATCCAACGCCCATCCTCATGTAGTGCCGCCCTAACGCTGGTGACACACATACACAGATTCAGATTCAGATTCGTTTATTGGCGCAAACACAAATCACATTGGTTAAGGCCAGTAACAGTATACATGAACAAGTGTATGATTTTACATGGCTCAACAGAGACTCGAATTGTTTTCAATTATTGAAAGAAACATCCACCCATGACCATACAAGTGGGGACATTTATTTCAGTGTAATTCGAGAAAGCAGTTACAGCCTTATAGCGTTCCAGTTTTACTGACACATTTATACCGTTGCAGCTGCTTAATTCAGAGAACCAGAATTCCATCCCACAACCGAGGACAGACACTTATTTGTGCGGATAAAGCGGGGACATGCAAATCACCAGCGTACCACATTCAAAGTGGGGACCTCACAGATAAAACTGTTAAGGTTTTATTGGTTGTTTCGGGGATTTCTTTTGTATACGCTATTAATGTCGAATTGATCGCATTCCTAAGATATACAGATTTTATAAGGAACTGATTCCCAGGCACACAATAAAAAACACCCACCCCTCTGTTCTAGCTAGTCGATCTGGGGAAAACGCTCTTTATTTAGTGCTAAACTGGGGACACCCCGGCAAACACCCGTTTTCAATTTCAAACACACACCTTCTGTTTTCTCCAGTCAAAATGGGGATACGTATCTTATTTACTTTTCATTATAGTATTGTATATAAGATCATAAAACGGTATGCAGGTGTATATTCATAAAAATGTCCCCGCTTTACACCTTTGGACAACTGTGGAGCACACACACAGATGTATTTTGTCACAAACGAGGACATTATTGAGAAACATTGTCGCGATCGTGATGCAACATTGTAGAAAGCGTGTAACAATGTTGCAGTACAGTTTTTTGGCAAACGCTCTTGTCGTTACAATGTTGCATAATCGTTCCCTATGAGGAATACTCTTAATCATCGTTTCTTATAGTGAGTATTGAAAAGGATAGCCTACAAAGAATTGATAAACTTACTCTTAAAGGAGATGCTTTTCCAAAGTATACAAATGAGCACAGTCCTCGATTGGCGGTATGTCCCGAATTAAATAGCGTTTTTCAATATGAAGTCTTCGTTTGACATAAAACACACACACACGTACGCTTTACGTAGCTCCACGGGTGTAGTCCAGTCCCTATTCTGATTGCCTAGTCCAGAAACAACAGCCTATTGCGTATTCCACATTGTACTATCCTCTCCATCACAACACACCCAAGCTGGGGAAGGCACTATGGGCGTGTTTACAGTTCTTGTCCAAGCAGAAGCCGCCCGTGCCAATCTCCGACTGCTCTTGTCCTACAGGAAGCCGCCCGAGTTAATCTCAGGCTGCTCTTGTCCAACCAGAAGTCGCTCGTGTCAGTCATCGACTGCTCTTGTGCCTCGCCCGTTTGACCTGGACATCATGGGTAGTCCAGGATACCATGGAGGTAACATTCCTGGAGCATGTTGATCCCATTGTCTAGGCCATTGCGTGTTAACCCCATAGCCTCTACCAAGTAACGCTTGGTCTTTTTGATGGACCTGTGTGTGATTGCTTTTTATTTCAAGCGACAGCAGCGTATACTGTCCATAGATCGCCATGGCTGTTTCCCTGATATATGGGCGCATTTGAATGTAAGCCTCTTGTAATTATCCAGCCCAGCTTCCGCGATAACCACAGCGTGTGTATTGATGGCCACTGTCACTATACAGTCCCAAAAGGTGGGTACCCTTTCTTCCTCACCCATGCTCCCCTCACTGCCTACCTCAGCAGACAATTCAACCTGACAATCAGTGGAGAGACTCTGTATCCGTGGATAGACTCTCAACAGCTTTGCATTAGTATTTATATACCAGCGTCTAGTCCGTCATTCAGTATTCAGCCGTCGTCAATTAAAGAATTTCCGCTCCCCACAATCCAGACTTATTTCATATCATAACATTAGCACCGAATTAAAGAATAAATCATAGTATACATGAAACCAGAAGACGTAACGATGTTCCAAAAATATCAAATCCGTATCGCTAAACAGTATTCTCTGATACTTTGATTGTGACTGATGATAAGAACACTATGAGGGTATTGGGGAATCTCTCGCAGTGGGCTCATCGGTTTCTAGCCTTTCGGTCTCTCTATACCCGAATATGTATATTTCTCTGGGGCCGCATCATATCGTAGTGTCTTGTAAGGTCCCGTCCACACCCAAGGAAATCCATTAGGAGGGGTCTAACGTCGACTGTGCTCATCTATCAGTTAGGGTTGCTTTCATAGACGGGCGTTGACGGGCGTGGATGCCGTTATTACAGGCTTTGGTGAGCGTCACCGAGCATTGTCGGGCGTCAACGCCATATGATTCAGCTATGGGGGTTCACTTCAGTAACAGTTGAATATGCTGGAAGAAGAGGCTAAATTGTAATGTCCTTTCTCCAACTGCGTTTCCATAAATGTCTGGAATGCCTCGTGCAAGTTCAGCAGGTTTTGGGCTCGGATATCCCCTTTGGGTAGTATCTGTTTCTTATGAAACAGAAGGCATACCCGGGTCACCCATTGAATATCATCCATGTGACAAAACGACAGCGCATGCTTTCTCGCCCGCGTAGAGTTGCATGGGGTAACCCAGGTCGTGCTGCATCAATAATTGCATCGGTGCTTTTTCGTTGGCGTATGGCACGCACGTCTGCGGATTGGTGTGGTTCAACGGAACACCCTGCGGCCCCGACTCGAACCTCGGCGTGGTGTAAAGCTTCAGCTAGAATATCTCCGTCGTCGGGTTCAAAATTTACATTTGGCAATGTAAATGCCGTACTGCGCATTTGTGAAATAAGGAATGAACGTTTCGTTGAGCTTTGATGAAAGAGACTTCATCGTCAACTTTACGTCATATAGACGCCCTCGCAAACATATGACATCATATGACGGTATCATATAGATTGTAAGTGACATCATCACCTGAAGCAGCGACATTGCTGGAAGTGACTCCATCGGCGGAACAGACGTCATGGTGCATGGCGGCGCCACCTGGAACAGGTGCCTTCTTTCGCCTACGAGTTATATGGTTTATTGGGCAAACCATGCACCATGACGTTACTTCCGCCGATAAAGTCACCTTCAACAATGTCGTTGTTTTCGGCTTGTCATGACGTACAAGCTATAGCATATCGGTGGCATCACCAGTGGACGGTACATGCGTACAAGGACGTCTTTTTCGGAGATGACGTAACTTCCGACGATGACCTCTCTTTTATCAATCAAATTACAACACATATAAGGGAAGTGGGAAGAGGTGCCGACATACTGACTGCGTCACATGACTTCACAGAATAATCTTCTGGTTAACCTATTCTAAAGCACATGCCAAGAATCTAACGATTCGTGATATGTGTTGTATCTCAGGTACGCTTTTATTGTACCTGTTCATGTGGCAACTTGGATGATATGACCACACGGCCCCTAGCACCGGCATAAGCGGTATTAGATACAAATCTAGAGAGCTATGATGGAAATGCTCTGACAACTCGTATACTGGTAATTGGTGAGCTGTTTCACTGTGACAACTCGTACATTGGAGATTGGGGAGCTGTATCGTCGTCAGATGTAAATGACGGCATTTAAAACAAAAGACTAGTCTGTAATGCCCGATGTCGACCCAGCATCAACTTCCCACAAGTGCCAACATATATCAAAGGCCAAAAGTTCTGTACAGGGGGCGGGCCTCGGGGACGAAACGTCCACCAGCAGAATCTCGCCATATACAGGCATATATGAGCTGGGCAGCGGCATATACGAAAGCGATCATTCAAAAGAAACATCTGTTCGAACGCATCATTACGATTAAAAGCGGTCACAGTTAAACTTTTAATATGCCACACAACACAGTGTTCAATATTTCACCATAGACACTACGGCTAGAACCAGACGAGGCCGTGAGTGCCTCACGCCAACAAGAACGCACCGAAGCTATTATTGATACAGCTCGAGCTGGGACCCCGAAGTTGACAGCCGACAACGCTCGATGATGCCGGTCAACCCCAGTCATAACGGCATCAACACCCGTCAAGACCAGAAAGGCTTACCGTTGTCTTGAGTGTGGACGCATGATGTGGCACCAGAGGAATATACAAGGGTATAGAGAGACCGTGTAGCTAGAAGCCGATGAGCCCGCTTAGACAGATACTAATACAAAGACTGTTCAGAGTCTTTTCACTGATACCGATAACCTAACCACTGACACCCAGGCTGAATGCTCGGTCGCTGATGGCGACAATGAGGGAAGCCCGCGAGAGAGGAAGAAAGGGTACCCAAGTTTTGGGAGCGCATAGAGACAGCGACAATTAATACCTACGCTGTGGTGATGGAGAACGCCGGGCTTGGAAGAGACTATGGCGTTACCACTCAGAGGACCTGGACAATGTGATCAAAATGCGAAAACAGCTGTTCTTGTACATTTGCCTCAACGGTATCCTGGACTGCCTGATGATATTTGGTCCAAACGGGCGGGGCACATGATCAATCGATGATTGGCACGAGTGGCTTCAGATTGGACAAGAGCAGTCGAAGATTGACATGGGCGGTGTCTGATTGTTGCTGTTGCTTGTTGTGGTTCTCTTACTGGACTAGAAAATCAGAATAGGGACTGGACTATGTCCGTAGAGTTACGTATATGCGCGCACGTGTGTGTGCATGTGTGTGTGTGTGTCAAACGAGGACTTCATGTTGGAAAAGCGCTGTTCTATTCGGGACACACCGCCAATCGAGGACTACTCATTTGTATACAATGGAAAAGCGTCTCCTTTATAAGAAGTTTCATCAATTCCTTATAGGATACTCTTCTCAATATGAAGTTTGCAACATTACTGCACGCTGTACAATGTTGCATCGCGATCGCGACAATGTTGCACAATAGTGTCCTCGCTCATGACAAAATAGATGGTGTGTCACCAGCGTTAGGGTGGCACTGCGTGAGGACTCATGCGGTATAACTCATACGTATATGACCGACCCTACGGCGGTCATGTAGACAAATGCTTGGTGCATCCCAATGTCGACATGCCCACTTCCATGGGCTAGTGCATTGAGGTACAGATAGCCACTTACTCTCATTTGAGCTCCTTTTGACTTCACAATGACGTCATTTTCGAGGGAAGGTAACCATGACAGCTGAACCCATCATGTCCGATGGCCTTATGTCTGCACTTGATACACCCCATGGTCTACACACATTTTCAAGGTCCATTAGTCACCCCTGAGTTAGTGTAGATGGGTGTGGACTGGCATGACTCTTGTGCGCATCCGATCGATTCTGCACTTCTTCACCTACTGATGACGTCACCAATGACGTGGACATCCCTCATGGCGTAGTCTACACCACGAAAGCTTCCATGTGAGACCATACACGGCCCATTTTTGACAAGCGATGGCCCCTCAATCGTCCAAACACGCGCCTGTCCATCTCCCAAATGCTCGCGTTCGCTACTACTCCTCAACTGCGCCTGCGCACCATGACACCACTTCCAGCCCAAACGACACCATGCGTCGTCTACTTCCTGAGCGCTTCAAAATGACACCCTGCACACCAAGTATAGACTTCGTATGGTCCCTAACTCGCCCAAACATATCCATGTGTACTCCAAAATACCGGCTTTCTCTAATATTTCTCGATTGCGCATACGCACAATAACATTGCTTTCGACCAGGAACCCCCAACACGTCGCCTACATGCAGATCTCTTGAATATGTCACCTCATATGGCCCATTTAGAGGAAAGATGGGCTCTCAATCGCCCACCCGCAAAATGCCCGCTTTCGCTACTACGCCTGGACTGCGCATACGTAGCATGATGTCATTTTCAGTCCAACCAGCCCAGACGTATTCTATTACACGAGGGTTTTAAGATGAGACATAGCAGGACCTCTTACGGCCATTATTGGTCCACCTAGTCGATATGTCGGGGTTTCTCTCAGTTTTGGGTGTCAGATTCTCGCATTTTATTTTTCCAGCAAAATGCTAAGTTTACATCCACCCCACTCATCACATGATCGACCACGATGAATGCTTCAACATGAGATCCTGCCAACCGCTAAGGACCCTTCTTGACCCTGGTAGGCCTTTTGAAGGCATGTCCAGTTCGTTTTTCCGTAGGGTGCATTCCACACCTAAATGATGTGCGACTAAAAACAGGCATGGGTTCGGATCTTCGGCCACAAATTGATGTAAAATCTTTAACAAAAACCCTGTAAAAGTATATATTTTCTAAATGGGCACACCCGTGCCATTATTTCAGAAGACTTGTGAGCTATTGAAATTGAATAGTAAATACATACAATCCTCCTTAAACCTTCTTCAACTTTTCTGGAAAACTCCATAAAATATATGAAAATGTGTCAAATTCTACCCGCAACCCAGAGAAAACGTATGAAATGATCATCCATGTGACAAAACGACAGCGCATGCTTTCTCGCCCGCGTAGAGTTGCATGGGGTAACCCAGGTCGTGATGCATCAATAATTGCATCGGTGCTTTTTCGTTGGCGTATGGCACGCACGTCTGTGGATTGGTGTGATTCAACGGAACGCCCTGCGGCCCCGACTCGAACATCGGCGTGGTGTAAAGCTTCAGCTAGAATATCTCCGTCGTCGGGTTCAAAATTTACATTTGGCAATGTAAATGCCGTACTGCGCATTTGTGAAATAAGGAATGAACGTTTCGTTGAGCTTTGATGAAAGAGACTTCATCGTCAACTTTACGTCATATAGACGCCCTCGCAAACATATGACATCATATGACGGTATCATATAGATTGTAAGTGACATCATCACCTGAAGCAGCGACATTGCTGGAAGTGACTCCATCGGCGGAACAGACGTCATGGTGCATGGCGGCGCCACCTGGAACAGGTGCCTTCTTTCGCCTACCAGTTATATGGTTTATTGGGCAAACCATGCACCATGACGTTACTTCCGCCGATAAAGTCACCTTCAACAATGTCGTTGTTTTCGGCTTGTCATGACGTACAAGCTATAGCATATCGGTGGCATCACCAGTGGACGGTACATGCGTACAAGGACGTCTTTTTCGGAGATGACGTAACTTCCGACGATGACCTCTCTTTTATCAATCAAAGGCATATATGAGCTGGTCAGCGGCATATACGAAAGCGATCATTCAAAAGAAACATCTGTTCGAACGCATCATTACGATTAAAAGCGGTCACAGTTAAACTTTTAATATGCCACACAACACAGTGTTCATTATTTCACCATAGACACTACGGCTAGAACCAGACGAGGCCGTGATTGCCTCACGCCAACAAGAACGCACCGAAGCTATTATTGATACAGCTCGAGCTGGGACCCCCGAAGTTGACACCCGACAACGCTCGATGATGCCGGTCAACCCCAGTCATAACGGCATCAACACCCGTCAAGACCAGAAAGGTTTATCGTTGTCTTGAGTGTGGACGCATGATGTGGCACCAGAGGAATATACAAGGGTATAGAGAGACCGTGTAGCTAGAAGCCGATGAGCCCGCTTAGACAGATACTAATGCAAAGACTGTTCAGAGTCTTTTCACTGATACCGATAACCTAACCACTGACACCCAGGCTGAATGCTCGGTCGCTGATGGCGACAATGAGGGAAGCCCGCGAGAGAGGAAGAAAGGGTACCCAAGTTTTGGGAGCGCATAGAGACAGCGACAATTAATACCCACGCTGTGGTGATGGAGAACGCCGGGCAGAACGCCGGGCTTGGAAGAGACTATGGCGTTACCACTCAGAGGACCTGGACAATGTGATCAAAATGCGAAAACAGCTGTTCTTGTACATTTGCCTCAACGGTATCCTGGACTGCCTGATGATATTTGGTCCAAACGGGCGGGGCACATGATCAATCGATGATTGGCACGAGTGGCTTCAGATTGGACAAGAGCAGTCGAAGATTGACATGGGCGGTGTCTGATTGTTGCTGTTGCTTGTTGTGGTTCTCTTACTGGACTAGAAAATCAGAATAGGGACTGGACTATGTCCGTAGAGTTACGTATATGCGCGCACGTGTGTGTGCATGTGTGTGTGTGTGTCAAACGAGGACTTCATGTTGGAAAAGCGCTGTTCTATTCGGGACACACCGCCAATCGAGGACTACTCATTTGTATACAATGGAAAAGCGTCTCCTTTATAAGAAGTTTCATCAATTCCTTATAGGATACTCTTCTCAATATGAAGTTTGCAACATTACTGCACGCTGTACAATGTTGCATCGCGATCGCGACAATGTTGCACAATAGTGTCCTCGCTCATGACAAAATAGATGGTGTGTCACCAGCGTTAGGGTGGCACTGCGTGAGGACTCATGCGGTATAACTCATACGTATATGACCGACCCTACGGCGGTCATGTAGACAAATGCTTGGTGCATCCCAATGTCGACATGCCCACTTTCATGGGCTAGTGCATTGAGGTACAGATAGCCACTTACTCTCATTTGAGCTCCTTTTGACTTCACAATGACGTCATTTTCGAGGGAAGGCAACCATGACAGCTGAACCCATCATGTACGATGGCCTTGTGTCTGCACTTGATACACCCCATGGTCTACACACATTTCCAAGGTCCATTAGTCACCCCTGAGTTAGTGTAGATGGGTGTGGATTGGCATGACTCTTGTGCGCATCCGATCGATTCTGCACTTCTTCACCTACTGATGACGTCACCAATGACGTGGACATCCCTCATGGCGTAGTCTACACCACGAAAGCTTCCATGTGAGACCATACACGGCCCATTTTTGACAAGCGATGGCCCTTCAATCGTCCAAACACACGCCTGTCCATCTCCCAAATGCTCGCTTTCGCTACTACTCCTCAACTGCGCCTGCGCACCATGACACCACTTCCAGCCCAAACGACACCATGCGTCGTCTACTTCCTGAGCGCTTCAAAATGACACCCTGCACACCAAGTATAGACTTCGTATGGTCCCTAACTCGCCCAAACATATCCATGTGTACTCCAAAATACCGGCTTTCTCTAATATTTCTCGATTGCGCATGCGCACAATAACATTGCTTTCGACCAGGAACCCCCAACACGTCGCCTACATGCAGATCTCTTGAATATGTCACCTCATATGGCCCATTTAGAGGAAAGATGGGCTCTCAATCGCCCACCCGCAAAATGCCCGCTTTCGCTACTACGCCTGGACTGCGCATACGTAGCATGATGTCATTTTCAGTCCAACCAGCCCAGACGTATTCTATTAGACGAGGGTTTTAAGATGAGACATAGCAGGACCTCTTACGGCCATTATTGGTCCACCTAGTCGATATGTCGGGGTTTCTCTCAGTTTTGGGTGTCAGATTCTCGCATTTTATTTTTCCAGCGAAATGCTAAGTTTACATCCACCTCACTCATCACATGATCGACCACGATGAATGCGTCAACATGAGATCCTGTCAACCGCTAAGGACCCTGGTAGGCCTTTTGAAGGCATGTCCAGTTCGTTTTTC
The DNA here is from genome assembly GCA_036873755.1 of Hanleya hanleyi. Classification (NCBI taxonomy): domain Eukaryota; kingdom Metazoa; phylum Mollusca; class Polyplacophora; order Lepidopleurida; family Hanleyidae; genus Hanleya; species Hanleya hanleyi. The sequence goes on from JAVTVY010031734.1 coordinate 28,403, forward strand.
CGTAGGGTGCATTCCACACCTAAATGATGTGCGGCTAAAAACAGGCATGGGTTCGGATCTTCGGCCACAAATTGATGTAAAATCTTTAACAAAAACCCTGTAAAAGTATATATTTTCTAAATGGGCACACCCGTGCCATTATTTCAGAAGACTTGTGAGCTATTGAAATTGAATAGAAAATACGTACAATCCTCCTTAAACCTTCTTCAACTTTTCTGGAAAACTCCATAAAATATATGAAAATGTGTCAAATTCTACCCGCAACCCAGAGAAAACGTATGAAATGATCATCCATGTGACAAAATGACAGCGCATGCTTTCTCGCCCGCGTAGAGTTGCATGGGGTAACCCAGGTCGTGCTGCATCAATAATTGCATCGGTGCTTTTTCGTTGGCGTATGGCACGCACGTCTGCGGATTGGTGTGGTTCAACGGAACGCCCTGCGGCCCCGACTCGAACCTCGGCGTGGTGTAAAGCTTCAGCTAGAATATCTCCGTCGTCGGGTTCAAAATTTACATTTGGCAATGTAAATGCCGTACTGCGCATTTGTGAAATAAGAAATGAACGTTTCGTTGAGCTTTGATGAAAGAGACTTCATCGTCAACTTTACGTCATATAGACGCCCTCGCAAACATATGACATCATATGACGGTATCATATAGATTGTAAGTGACATCATCACCTGAAGCAGCGACATTGCTGGAAGTGACTCCATCGGCGGAACAGACGTCATGGTGCATGGCGGCGCCACCTGGAACAGGTGCCTTCTTTCGCCTACGAGTTATATGGTTTATTGGGCAAACCATGCACCATGACGTTACTTCCGCCGATAAAGTCACCTTCAACAATGTCGTTGTTTTCGGCTTGTCATGACGTACAAGCTATAGCATATCGGTGGCATCACCAGTGGACGGTACATGCGTACAAGGACGTCTTTTTCGGAGATGACGTAACTTCCGACGATGACCTCTCTTTTATCAATCAAAGGCATATATGAGCTGGGCAGCGGCATATACGAAAGCGATCATTCAAAAGAAACATCTGTTCGAACGCATCATTACGATTAAATGCGGTCACAGTTAAACTTTTAATATGCCACACAACACAGTGTTCATTATTTCACCATAGACACTACGGCTAGAACCAGACGAGGCCGTGAGTGCCTCACGCCAACAAGAACGCACCGAAGCTATTATTGATACAGCTCGATCTGGGACCCCCGAAGTTGACACCCGACAACGCTCGATGATGCCGGTCAACCTCAGTCATAACGGCATCAACACCCGTCAAGACCAGAAAGGCTTATCGTTGTCTTGAGTGTGGACGCATGATGTGGCACCAGAGGAATATACAAGGGTATAGAGAGACCGTGTAGCTAGAAGCCGATGAGCCCGCTTAGACAGATACTAATGCAAAGACTGTTCAGAGTCTTTTCACTGATACCGATAACCTAACCACTGACACCCAGGCTGAATGCTCGGTCGCTGATGGCGACAATGAGGGAAGCCCGCGAGAGAGGAAGAAAGGGTACCCAAGTTTTGGGAGCGCATAGAGACAGCGACAATTAATACCCACGCTGTGGTGATGGAGAACGCCGGGCAGGACGCCGGGCTTGGAAGAGACTATGGCGTTACCACTCAGAGGACCTGGACAATGTGATCAAAATGCGAAAACAGCTGTTCTTGTACATTTGCCTCAACGGTATCCTGGACTGCCTGATGATATTTGGTCCAAACGGGCGGGGCACATGATCAATCGATGATTGGCGCGAGTGGCTTCAGATTGGACAAGAGCAGTCGAAGATTGACATGGGCGGTGTCTGATTGTTGCTGTTGCTTGTTGTGGTTCTCTTACTGGACTAGAAAATCAGAATAGGGACTGGACTATGTCCGTAGAGTTACGTATATGCGCGCACGTGTGTGTGCATGTGTGTGTGTGTGTCAAACGAGGACTTCATGTTGGAAAAGCGCTGTTCTATTCGGGACACACCGCCAATCGAGGACTACTCATTTGTATACAATGGAAAAGCGTCTCCTTTATAAGAAGTTTCATCAATTCCTTATAGGATACTCTTCTCAATATGAAGTTTGCAACATTACTGCACGCTGTACAATGTTGCATCGCGATCGCGACAATGTTGCACAATAGTGTCCTCGCTCATGACAAAATAGATGGTGTGTCACCAGCGTTAGGGTGGCACTGCGTGAGGACTCATGCGGTATAACTCATACGTATATGACCGACCCTACGGCGGTCATGTAGACAAATGCTTGGTGCATCCCAATGTCGACATGCCCACTTTCATGGGCTAGTGCATTGAGGTACAGATAGCCACTTACTCTCATTTGAGCTCCTTTTGACTTCACAATGACGTCATTTTCGAGGGAAGGCAACCATGACAGCTGAACCCATCATGTCCGATGGCCTTGTGTCTGCACTTGATACACCCCATGGTCTACACACATTTCCAAGGTCCATTAGTCACCCCTGAGTTAGTGTAGATGGGTGTGGATTGGCATGACTCTTGTGCGCCTCCGATCGATTCTGCACTTCTTCACCTACTGATGACGTCACCAATGACGTGGACATCCCTCATGGCGTAGTCTACACCACGAAAGCTTCCATGTGAGACCATACACGGCCCATTTTTGACAAGCGATGGCCCCTCAATCGTCCAAACACGCGCCTGTCCATCTCCCAAATGCTCGCTTTCGCTACTACTCCTCAACTGCGCCTGCGCACCATGACACCACTTCCAGCCCAAACGACACCATGCGTCGTCTACTTCCTGAGCGCTTCAAAATGACACCCTGCACACCAAGTATAGACTTCGTATGGTCCGTAACTCGCCCAAACATATCCATGTGTACTCCAAAATACCGGCTTTCTGTAATATTTCTCGATTGCGCATGCGCACAATAACATTGCTTTCGACCAGGAACCCCCAACACGTCGCCTACATGCAGATCTCTTGAATATGTCACCTCATATGGCCCATTTAGAGGAAAGATGGGCTCTCAATCGCCCACCCGCAAAATGCCCGCTTTCGCTACTACGCCTGGACTGCGCATACGTAGCATGATGTCATTTTCAGTCCAACTAGCCCAGACGTATTCTATTAGGCGAGGGTTTTAAGATGAGACATAGCAGGACCTCTTACGGCCATTATTGGTCCACCTAGTCGATATGTCGGGGTTTCTCTCAGTTTTGGGTGTCAGATTCTCGCATTTTATTTTTCCAGCAAAATGCTAAGTTTACATCCACCTCACTCATCACATGATCGACCACGATGAATGCTTCAACATGAGATCCTGTCAACCGCTAAGGACCCTTCTTGACCCTGGTAGGCCTTTTGAAGGCATGTCCAGTTCGTTTTTCCGTAGGGTGCATTCCACACCTAAATGATGTGCGGCTAAAAACAGGCATGGGTTCGGATCTTCGGCCACAAATTGATGTAAAATCTTTAACAAAAACCCTGTAAAAGTATATATTTTCTAAATGGGCACACCCGTGCCATTATTTCAGAAGGCTTGTGAGCTATTGAAATTGAATAGAAAATACGTACAATCCTCCTTAAACCTTCTTCAACTTTTCTGGAAAACTCCATAAAATATATGAAAATGTGTCAAATTCTACCCGCAACCCAGAGAAAACGTATGAAATGATTTTCTTTTTATGTATGTTAAAGTGTTTCCTGTCCATAGAACAATTTAAAATGGCGAAAAAACAAGGGGTCGACCTACTCGTTTTTTGTAAAATTTTATCGCCAATAAGGAATCATCATTTTCGCTTCCCGAAAAAGTGCGGATTTTGACCGGCCAGATATTCAATTCCGGACACGATTAACTCTGTAGTGGCGAGTGGGTGCGATCAACAAGCAATTGTTATATCTTCGTTTGGAGAAATGGTTACGTCCAGCAGGGTGATACTATAGATATCAGCTAGCAGAAAGGTAAGAAGAATTACCATGCTGTCAAAATCGGGCGTCCTTCCTTATTATAAAATTAGGGAGGGGCCATTCGTGCGAAACCGTGGCCTAGTGTGGAGTGCACCCTTAGTGTTTTATATTTTCGCCAATTTTGAGTGTAAAGTCCGTGTTTCCGCTCTTTAGGGCTGCAAGGAAGTTCCTAATTTGGGTTTCACCTAACACATCACGTGCTTCCATGTTCCCTCTCCAAGTTGCCATAGCAGCCCCAGGTCATAGGTCAAAGGTCAACCCTCCTCTTTTTCTTCCCTATTTCCACCGACCAATTTTACGCGGACGTCGCGGAAATGGGACGAGATTTACCCTTCCCATACTACTGTCTAACCCTAAACACTTGCCTGGGTAAATTAGATGTTTGAGATTTGAACATCTTCTAAATGCTTTTGAGGTACAACAGTTTTCGATGAAGGCAGCCAAACGAAACACGTTTTCAAACTGTACCTCGTATTTGTGTTAGAGTAATGTTCAGAATATAAATTAGGTGAAATAATTTTCAGTGTATAGGACTGAGTTTCCTTGGGGGTTCTAATTCATTCCTTTGTTACATTTAATATTTATGTGGTTTTATTTTATGTTTCTTACTCCTTTTCTGGTCTAGGTACCTTTCTCTCATGGGCAACATATGGAGCAATGAAGCCAAAGACTATCTGCTATCCAGTGCAGGCCTCAAGGCTATGGAAAATTTTAACGCTGCCTCCATCACCTTCTTGTTACCCCTTTTTGTTCACGACTCTACTCTTGCCGAGAACTTGGCGAGAACTATCGCGACAGGATTTAATGTAATCCCGAAGAAGTTGGCAAAGCAATTCGAAGATGCAAGTACACGGTAAGTGACGACATATGCAAGCCAGCTGCCCACCTGCTTACTAGGTTGATACGCAGGCGCAATCTGGGGCATTCTATCCCAGCAAACAGTAGCTCAGTAGTATATTAAGGTGAAATTCGTACCACTTGATCTGTGTGCACTTAAAGAGCAAACTGAGGCTCCTTGACCTTTAACCTGTGGGTCTGGTCAAGTATACGAAAGTGACCTTTGACCCCTGCGCATGCGCACAATACCGGGTAATAATGTTGCGCAGGGGTCAAAGGCCACTTCCGGTCACGGGAGAGGTCAAAGATCAAGGAACCTCAAAGTGCACAACGGTCAAGGGGTAGGAATTTTACATTACGGATAATAATGGTACGCAAAGGACAAAGGTCACTTCCAGTCACGTGACCAGAACCGGAGGTGACATCACAGAGGTCATATGCATTTTTTAGGTCGATTCGCCTCAATTTCCTATTTCACTTGGCGCATATCTCTTGCAAAAGGTAAAGTTGGAACCTGGCCATGAATACGAGGGGTCAGTCAGATATTCGTCCAAATGGGCCGTGGGAGGTGTCAATGTGCAGCACTCGTGAAGGAGCTTCCGACTGAACTAACGCCAATCAGCGCATGCACAGTGGACAAACAGTATGGGAATAGACAGTAGGGGTCGAGATCGACCAATATTGGTCCGAATGGGCCGTGGGAGGTGTCATAGTGGACCACTCATGGGGTACCATCCGACAAGATGGGTATGGCGTGGAACTGACGTCATTCCGCGCATGCGCAGTAGAAAAAGTGCAAGGGAATAGACGTTTTAGAGTAGAGATGGGCCATTATTGGTCCGGCTGGGCCGTGGGAGGTATCACCGGTGGGGGAGCATCCGTCAGGATGGGTATGGCGTCAAACGGACGTCATTCCGCGCATCCGCATTAGACAAAGAATATGAGAATAGACATTTTGGGGGCGAGGTGGGCCACTATTGGTCCGATTGAGCCGTGAAAAGTGTCAATATGTAGCACTCGTAGGAGAGCATCCTACTGGATGAGTGTGGCGTGGAACTGATGTCATTCCGCGCATAGGCAGTAGAAAAAGAATATGGGAATTGCCGTTTTGGGGTCGAGATGGCCCACGATTGGTCCGATTGGGCCATGGGAGGTGTCAATATGTAACACTCGTGGTGAAGCATCCAACTGGCTGAGTGTGGCGTGGAACTGACGTCATTCCGCGTATGGTGAAGCATCCAACTGGCTGAGTGTGGCGTGGAACTGACGTCATTCCGCGTATGCGCAGTAGAACAGGTGTATGTTAATGGACGTTTGTAGAGATGGCTATTCTTGCTCCTAATGGGAAAGTGCAGGGTTCAAATGTCACTTCCGGTCACGTGACCGGAACCGGAACCCATAATCCGTGTTGCTCCACCTCGGCTTTCTATCAATATCACCTCTGGACATTGCATCGGTGGTCGGACACCCGCCTTGGACATTCTCATCGTCTTCCTGGCTTTTACCCGCACATCCAACTCTATAGTTGAGTTCGGGGGTGAGTTCGAAACAGAGCGTGTATCCGTTAACGTAGTCCTCCCGACTGATCATATTCCCTTCGTTCTGGTTGATTTGACCCGTCGCTGTAACCAGGCTCTAATAGGCTCGAATGAAAATCTCGCACCCAAGGTTCGGTGTTAAGGCCGTGGCTGAAACCTGTTGTCCCTCCACATGTAGGGCCACAAAACTAATGCCGAAATGTTTAAAGTCAAACGGATTCTCTGGGTAGGCTCCAGTGAAACTGGTATTCTCCACACAGGCCAGGATCAATCGTTTCGGGAATTTCCCTAGGAACAGATTTTCTTTCTTGGCGCTCATATTCCCGACAGGCACAGGGAACACTTTGGTTTGCACACGTCGGATAGGGTACTGGGCTGGTTTTGTTTCCGAGGCTATGAGGTGCCCCAATTGGACGGCTGGATTCGGATTCAGGACTGCGTCTAGGATGATGATCTTATAGTCAGCTACATGCCCCTCTATGTCAGTGGCCAGCAAGGCGGAGGTCGGTGGCACCCGTTTCAGTCGGATTTTGATGGAGATCTTGTTCAATGGGTACCGGTCTTGCATGAAGATGTCTGCCTTTCGCAGTAAATCCTTCCGTTCGTTCCATCCCGTATTGTCGTTTTCCGTGCCCTATGTGCTGGGGTGTGTCCCGGTTGAATAAAGGGGCTGTCAACTGGTTTTTTTTGCTTCTCGTTCATACGATAACATCGTTTCGATGTAGGCTCGATAGGGGTACCTCTTGGTCCAGTCACTGATGAGTTCGTCGCTGAGAAAAAATATCCACCTGTTGAAACATAGAGTGCAGCCAGAGATGCGTCGGGCCCACCGTTGCACGGTCGGTGATTCAGGATCCATCCACATTGACGATCTTTGCTTTCACGTATGGGTTAAATGCACATAGGCCGTATCCACATTGCTGATGGTGCACTCGATGGGCCCTGTTCTGTTGATGCTATAGAGCGGGAAATGCTCCACCCATAATCCTTGTTCGACACTGGTATGTGTGGGCGGGACGATCCACAAATCAAATTCACTGTTGGTGGAGGGACAGGACTCTGCATGGATTAAGGACATATTTACGCAAAGATATGCCGGGTCTTCGATGTGCGTTCTCGGTGGGTCGGTCGTCGTCTGGTACGCAGTCTCGCCGGTGCTTTTATTCCCTACGGTTCCTTGTGCTTTGGCGACCAAGACGCCTCCTGTTTCTCTGACTCGGCGTTTCAATGCTTCTCGGACATCGCTGAGCGCATCTTCCAGGGCTTGCACCTCACTTCGGATCGCGTGTTTGCCGACCGCTTTTCCCCCACGCGTCACGAAGGGCAGAAACGCTTTGACGATACTCCCAAGTACGTTTCCCAGCCCATGTCTTCGTTAGGTGCGTGTACCTACAACTACATGAAGGCCACCATCGGCCTGTTGAGTATAATAGTCCAGAAAGCTGTGTGCATCGCACGCGTAAGGTACCTTCATTTTAAAAAGTTGGGAGAACGTGCTTGTCGAAAATGAAGTGTGACCACTTTCCCAATCTCGAATGCCAGAGGTTGTTGGCTGCTTCATCGAAACGGACTGTATGCGTTAACGGGAGGTGTACATGGTCCCTAAAAAGACCGGAAATGTCTGTTTCGGTGTTTTGCCGTGCATGTGGACGAGTGTAATCCCAAGGGTTGTGAGAAAGTGGCCAATGGTTATTGGAGACAGTATTTACAGGAGCAAGGACTGGATGAGCGGCAGTTCCGGGGAGTCCCCTTTAAGTATTTGGATGTCGTGGAAACTCTGTTCAACATCAATATCTTTGTATACCGATTACGATGCGAGGAGGATACATTTGTGGCTGAATTCGTTCATCGCTCAACAGAACGGTATGCTTCTACGATGAAAGTCAATGTCTTAGACCACAATGGGGTGAGTCAATTTGCGCTGATCCACAATATGAGCCTGTACGCCCAGTCTTACAGTTGTGCCCAATGCCATCGGGTGTTCAAACAGTCCATCCATCTACATCGGCACGAGAAGATTTGTGACAACAGTGTGAAGCGAAAATTTCCTGGCGGCATGTATCATAATACGCCCACCATCTTCGAGGAACTGGCTGATGAGGATCTTATCATGCCGGAAGAGGACCGTTATTTTCCCTACCGGGCGTGTTACGATTTTGAGGCCCTGTTGGAGCCCCTGGACATGTTCTCAGCGAAAACGCAGTGGACGCAGCGCCATATTCCACTCAGTGTGAGCATTTCCACCAACGTACCCGGCTATGACGCTGCACCTGTCTGTTTCATGTCCACCGGGGACTCCCATGAGTTGATCACCCGCATGATGGGTTATTTAGAGGAAGTCAGTGAGGCCAGTACGGAATTATTGGTGTCCAAGTTCCAGGACGTACTGGACCAACTGGACGATCGGATTCCTATACCAGGTGTATCGTTTAGTGACGATGAAGAGTCCGAGTCGGAGTCGGAGCCGGAACCCATTCAGTCGCAGGATGTACCTTTACCTAAGCCGTATGCGGAGAAATTGAAAGCCCGCTTCCTACAATACCTTGGCCAGTTACCTGTGCTCGGCTTCAATTCGGGACGACATGACTTGAACATGGTGAAGGAATTTCTCTACCCTTACTTGGCCCAGGCTAATACCATCAAGTCTGTCATCAAGAAGATCAATAATCATATGGCCCTCACTACCACGTCACTCCATTTCCTGGATGTATAGCTATGATCAGTGGGTGAAGGCGTATGACTGTGCACAATCCAAAGGGAGGTTCCCTTACACGTATATATCGACGCTCGACCGCTTGGAGGAAACACAGTTGCCACCCCGGGACGCGTTCTTTGACGATTTGAAGCAAGTGGAATGTCCGGAAGGCACGTACCGGGAACTACAGCAGGTATGGAACGACCAACATATGCAGACCTTGCGAGATTTCCTGATATGGTATAATAACTTAGATATGGTTCCTTTCCTGGAAGCGGCCGAGAAAATGGTTCACCTCTTTCGTCGTGAGATGCACGTCGACATATTCAAGGAGTGCTTGAGTTTACCGGGTCTGGCGCTTCGCCATCTCTTTCAAGATTGTCCTACACACTTCTCGCTGATACAGCAAAAAGACGTGGACATGTATGATTGTTCAAAGCAGAATTTCGTGGGCGGACCTAGCCTTATTTTTCACCGTTATCACGAGAAGGACGTCACTGCTCTCCCCGGTGTGAAACCCTGTGCTAAGATCATCGGATTCGATGCCAATGCCTTGTACCTGTGGTCTCTTGCCCAGCCCATGCCCAGTGGGCATTATACACGCTGGTTGGGGGAAGGCCAGCATTTCACACCGCAACGTACCCCCTACTAGCATCTGGCTGACCAGTGGTTGGATTGGGAAGCTGCGTTTTCGACGGGGGATTTATATACGCCATCAGACCAACGCCACAGAGAAGCGCATAGGAAATCGTCGACTCCCCGTCGATGGGTTTGCCCTTGTGGGTAGAACACCGACCGTATTCCAGTTTTATGGATGCTATTGGCACGGCCACGAATGCCATTTCAGCGCTGGACGCTTCAACCAACTACGTGGGAAATCGGCGGAAGAATTACGGGAAGAAGTCCAGGAGAACGGCGATTACATCAAAGAGAGAGGATACCACCTCATCGCAATGTGGGAGTGTGAATTTCACACCATGTGCCAGGCCCTCCCACATTTACGCCGTTTTCGTAAAGCGCGCGAGTACTCTCTCAGTCGTCGGCGACTCCTGAGTCTGCCACAGATGTTCGACGCCATTCGTTCTGGGGACCTCAACGGCTTTGTCGAATGTGATCTGCATGTTCCCGACACTCTCAAGCCAATCTTCGCCCAGTGCCCTCCCACCGAACACACTGGTGGGTCGGGATGACATTGGAGACACCATGGGCGCCTATGCGGAGCAACACGAGTGTTTGCCTCGACCTCGACGGATGTTGATTGGCAGTATGTGGGCAGGGAAAATCTTGCTGGGTACCCCTCTGCTACAGTGGTACGTCAGCCACGGTCTGGAAGTCTCGCGCGTGTACCAAGTCTTACAGTACGTACCCAGCGCCTGTTTTGCGGGGAATTTCGACATCGTGACGTCTGCCCGTCGTCAAGGTGATCAAGATCCGAGTAAGGTCATCATCGGTGAATCGTGGAAATTGACGGGCAATGGCTATTATGGCAAAACGGTCACTAACCAGGATAAGCACGTGAACGTGAACATCTGTACCACCACACAGGCCCGCAAAAAGGTCATCGATGACGACACGTATGAAATCACTTTAGCCAAAAATACTATCCGTTACAACCTGCCCCTCCAGATTGGATGTATGGTATACCAGGTGGCCAAGCTGAGGATGCTCCAGTTTTTGTATGATTTCATGGGTGTGTATTTTAATCCATCAGACTAGCAACTTATGGAGATGGATACAGACTCTGCTTACATGGTCGTGTCTAATGCGGATTGGGAGTCTCTGGTCAAACCCGAGTTACGTGCACAGTATGAGGCGGAACGGGACCAGTGGCTACCTCGACGTGACCATTACCAGTACGACAAGCGGACGCCGGGCGTCTTTAAGCTGGAGTGGAGTGGGGATGCCATGATTGCTCTCTCCTCGAAGACGTATTACTGTTACGGTGGAGACCAAAATAAGTTTAGCTGCAAAAGGGTGAACCGGCGCGATCCGGCCATCGACAAAGCCTTGTACCTGAACGTGCTGCAAAGCCAGGCCAGTGCGAGTGGGACTAACAGAGGATTTCGGGTCGTGGACCACCAGATGCGGACGAACATCCAGAAACGAGACGCCTTCACCTTCTTCTACCCCAAGCGGGCAGTCCTTCCCGATGGCATCAGTACTGCTTACCTGGACTTGTGAAACTATGACATTTGATATACTTTTCATGATACGAGTTAAAACTAGTACTGTAAAAAAGTCAGAAGGGTCGCCAGTTCTAAGTGCAGGGCGTGGGTTCGAATCCGACGCTCTCACAGTTTTTACACACCACCTGTATTGTTTTGTACATATTCTATGCATTCTTGTTCACTTGAATAAAAAAAGTCAAACACATGACTTGTGTTTTTTCATGAATCTTTTTATTGAACATCAATGAACGTCAGAACAACAACGTCATAACAAAAACAATGAGAACACCGCGCGGTGCATTGAATCAATTAAGTCAACCAGAGAAATGGGGCATGCACATTTAAACGAGAGGCAGTCCAGTCCTATACGAGTACATCACGGTCTTCGGCTTGAGAATAATCATCAAACATTTGTATGATCGTTTGCATAGAATGTCCTCTACTCCGGTGAGTGAGATAAAACACACAGTACTGTCCGCATACACTAAAGGGTCCTTGTAATCTTTTAATATTCCAGCGCCACACTGTAGTAGATACGTCCATGAACTTCACCAAATCGGGATGCAGGGGTGCAAGTCCGTAGGAATCAAAGTATTCGCCTTGGCCCAGGGTGTCCACGTACACAGCCACCCAATGTTCACCGGGTCGAGTACCAGGGTCTGTATTCAGGATGTAGGCTGCTGGGGTGGTTGGGGTGGTGGGAAACACATTGCGTGAAAACACACATCGAAAGGGTACACAGAACGTTTCTTTGCTGATCCACGGTGATGACGTTATCAAACTCGGCGTAGCAAATCACGTTAATGGTTTGGGGTAGAGCGACCGAGAAACGCAGTTCCAACCGTAAGTTTCCTTTCTTGAGCAAGGCGAATCGTGTTCCAAAGTGTACCCACGGCTAAAGTCTCGTCGAGTGATGGTATTTCCTTCGTCCTGATTGTTTTGTCCTGTGGCTGTAAACAGGTTCAGGTAGCTCCGCACATAGTGATGGTTACCAAAATCGGGTTGTAACGGACGGGCTGGAATTTTATGGCCGGCCACGTGCAGTGCCAAAAAGTTGAGGTTGAAATGCTGAAAGTTGAACGAATTCTCACTTCACTGTCCATTGAAAGTGGTGTTGGTGACACACGCCAGGGTAAGACGTTTAGGGAGATCCCCTAGAAATAATGTCATCATCGTACCTGCTGGCACAGAGAACACATTGGTCTGTACGCGTCGGATGGGGTACAGGGCTGGTTTTTTCGATAAGGCTTCCATGTGGCTCACCAGCACGCCTTGCTGCAAATCCACCGTACGGACAAACAGGGCTGCATCTTCTATGATGATCTTGTAATTGGGAGCATCTCCATCGGCCATCAAGACGAAAGTGGGTGCGGAACGGATCAACTTGATCTTGATGGATACACCGTTCATCATGTAGCGGTCTTGCAGGAACAGGTCGGCGTGCAGTCGTCCCATCATATCGACGGACCGCCTACGGGCTGTAAACTGTCTGCGATGGCCGAACCCACCATTGGCAATGGTCACGGCATCCATGGCTCCGGGTGTATCCCTGTAGTACAGCGAGGCTTGCAAGTGTGTTTTTTGGCATCTTCTACGTACGACAACAGCGTCTCGATGTAGGCTCGGTACGGGTACGTATTGGTGGACGTACTGATGAGTTTATCGTTCAGACTGATATCCACCTGTTGGAACAAGGAGTGCAGCCAAAGATTCACCGGGCCTACCACCGCATCGTTCCCCATGGGCGTCTCGTCGTTGTCCACTATTTTGGCTTTTACGTACAAGTACGCGTGGGCTACATCCAAGTAGGCCGTATCTTTATTTTCAATGGTAAATTCCAGTGGTCCCGTACCCGTCAGACTAGATAGGGGTCGATGTTCTACCCAACGTCCTTCGGCGATACTGGTCTGTGTGGGTGGAATAGTCCACAAATCCAATTCACTGTTGGTAGACGGACACGACTCGGAGTGAATGAATGCCATTATGCGAAGATGTCTCTCTTACCCTTCTTCTTCCGGGGTGTGCGTCGTCGGCGTGTTGGTCGTCGAATGACTCTTCGCTGTGCCCGTGGTTGTCTTTTATGGGCTTTGGCGATCAAGACGCTGCCTGCTTCTTGGGCCCGTCGTTTCAAGGCTTGTCGAGGTGCCGTGCCTCCCAAGACATCACCGGCCACGCGCAGTCCACTGCGTACCGCTTGTTTACCCACCGCTTTTACTCCCCGTGTCACCAAGGACAAGAACGTTTTGACGATGCTGCCCAGTATGTTACCCAATCCGTGACCTCGTTGCATGCGTGCACCGCTAAAGATGGGCAAGCTTCCTCCTGTTTGTTTCTTGTAGTAGTCGGCATATCTGGCCGTATGGCACTGGTAAGGCACGTACATTATACGAAGTGAGGAGAACGTGCTTGTCGGAAATGAAGTGTCAGCACCACTTTCCCTCGTTCGAATGCGACCGGGTGTCCCGTGTCATCTCTTATATCCACCGTGGTCGTGTTGATATCGGTGTGTCGTACGGGCAGGTAGAGTATGTGGTTGAAACTCTGGGTGATCGCCATACCACCTTTTAATGGGCACCACCCGTAACAGAGGTGTGTTCACATCGCCCACAATATGGTTGTCCACCGCGTCTGAGTAGACGTAGAGTCCGTACATACCCAATTTCATATCCATCACAACGTCACCGTTGTCGGTGGTGGGGCCCGCGTAGATGTCGTAAGGGAGACCTAAAATTTGCTGTAGCCTAGGACTGAGTTCCACACCAACGTTGGGGCTGAGCAGGATACAAGTCTTGTCGCTGCGTGCATTGACATCGAATATCACGTGATTCTTGAAGGGGTAGGCTTTGACGGGTCTTGAACTATTCGTCACCACCCGTAGAGACTTGTAATTCAACAATGTGGTCAGACCCTCTATGAACGCTTTGGGGGTATCGTATTGGCCTTCGGGGAGAGTCAGTCGGTTTACTTTGCCTTCGTAGGTCACCTCGTACCATACTTCCTTGCCTCGCACGTTGTACCACGAGTAAGGGTATTGAATATCCACCAGTCCACATTCCCACCGTCCGGGTAAATGCAACGGTTGCGGTAATTGGGTCACGTACTTGGCCAAGGTGTTGTCAGGAAACACATCGAGCGAACTTTTACTGGGCAACGTGAGGTAAAACATGACAACTGAGCTTTCTTGCTTCTGCACCTGGCTTTAATAGGGCTCCCAGGCCTTGGGCGGATGACCTAGGCGTCGTGATCATCGCGGTGACTTAGATCTTGGTAGTTGCAGGGGGTGGCGTGGTAAAAGGGGTGAAAAAATAGGTGCCCGTCGTTGTGGTGTTTTGGGAGGTGACTCCGGTGCCCAAGAAGAGGGTGGTGGTGGTGGTCGTCGTCTACTCGGCGATTGCTGGGTCCGCTGCATAAAGGCCCAACGGTTAGGATTCCCCACCAATTCTTGAGGAGTGTGTGTGTCTTTCAACCCCTGAGCAAAGGCTTCCCAGCCCGGTATATTAGAGTGTTTGCGAGAGCGTACCGTATCGTTGATCAAATCGGTGATATGAGACCCCGGCATCACTCGGTTTCGAATAAACAGTTCCCCCTGATCGCTCCAACCCATATCGGGATTCTGTTTCACCCGGTCCAACAATAAACGAACCTTGGTCTTGAATGCCTTAGGAACACTGGCCAACACTTCCTCTTCCAGCTGAGGTGATGATGGCGGTGTGGGTGCTGGCGCTGCTGGTAGTGGGGCTGGTGGTGTACCACCCCTATATTGATCCATAAACGTCTTGTACCGGTTCAGCGTCTGATGGTAGAGTTGAATTTTCTCGTGATCGGGTAGTCGACGTTGGAGTATACTATTCATCTCTTCGTCGAGAGACTGGAGTTGTTGCACCGTGGCAGGCACGGGATAGGGTGATTGCAAACTCTGTAACAGTCGAGGTTCGACCAGCATCATTTTTTTTCGTATGTTCCATGACGTTAGCGTCCCAAGATGGAGCCTACTAACGGTCCCAGTACGGAAGCGGCTAAGGGTGCGAGGAGTGCCCCGAGAAATCCACCTCGCTGTAACACCTGTTTCTTTTTCTCTAAACTGCCCGTCTTCTTCACCAGCGTTCGGAGACGCGTCTTGTGCCGTTACAATTTCCCTTTCTGCAGGGGACTGAGAGGAACATTCCCTTTTAACACATTATGAACGACTTCACACAAACACCGTACCAATTCTGTGTCCGCGCCGCGCACCAGGGCCCGGCCCACCTCCGGTGGCGCGCTGCGTAATACGCGGAGGGCCGGCGCGTGCTTCCGTATCCGTGCAGACATAATGAGAAAGTAAATGCTAGAGGGGCTGTGTCTTCTTCTTTTATTTGGGTGTGTACACCGTCTGGAACTCTCCGGGGAAAATGGGGGTGCGCAATCGAAGTGCTGAGGGTGTTCCTTGTCTCAAGTCGATGAGTAGATACCCGTGGGCCCCTTGGGTGGTATCTTCAAAGGCTTCCCACACAAAGGCCGTGTTTTTAGGGTACATCTGTTTCGCCAGGTGCATAATTTGTGATGCGTCTCTGGGGTTTTTGAACATGACCACATACTGAGCATTCAAACTGATGTTCCTGTGCTCTTTGTTCTTACTGAAGAGATTCTGGACGATGTAGATGATGCTCAACCGACGATGATGGCTCCCTTTCGTAAAGAGACGCGTCACCCGACTGTCCGTTTCGGTCATCAAATCGTCTGCCACGACCAACGTGTCTTCTGGGGTATCCTCTGGGGGTAATCCTTCCACCAAGGTGAGTCCAGGGATGCGTGCCAGTTCCTCGTACGCAGGCTGCCAAGCTCCATAACACCACAGGATGCGAGCCACGGGTGGTGAAATGAGGGCTGACCCGTGTTGGATGAGCCGTTGAACGAAGTGTGTTTTTCTCGACCCGTTCGGTCCAGCGATGAGACACGTGAAGGAATGCTGCCACCGAGGATCCATAGGGTTTTTTATTTGGTGATTTGCGACCAGCGTTCAGAGGCCCACCAGCGTTGTCGTGGATCCCACCGGGGGTCGTAGTCGTGCAGGTACCGTTGCCGTAGTGGTAGTGGTGTTGGATGATTGCACTTGACGTTGGGGGGCAGGACTTGGACGAATGGCGGGTAGGTTGAAACAGGATATCAGGTACGCCAAATCGTAGAAGACTCCTCCAAATAAGGTACCCAGAAGCACTAGTAGACACACGACGGTACCGACTTGTCCTTTTCGAGTGCGCAGCAGTAAGGGCAGATGTGCACTATCCATGGTACAACCCTAGACTGAAGGCCGTAGGCGATGTGAGGTAGAATTTATAGCCGTTTCCTGTCACGGGCTGAGATCCAGGAATTAAACGAACTGGGCCAACCTTGCCATTTCACGAAATGATAGGGGATGCCACGTCGACGTTCCGTTTTCAAAATCTTTTCCACCGTGTAGTAGTCTTTCCGTGTTTTTACCACCGGTTGTAATTCTGCCTCGTAAAACGTGCCTTGGAGTGTTTCTCCTTGTAGATCTTCCAGTTGATAGACGTGTGGGTGTCGAGGGTTATGGCGAACGATGACAAAGTGTTCGTCACTCCAGTTGGGCAAGTAACTTTTCTCAAATTGCCCTTTGACTTTACAGATCCGTACAACATCCCCGCGTTTGTAACGGGGTGACGTGAGTGGACAGCGTACGGCGCACTTGATGTTCGTTGCGTTCCGTCACATCGCTGGATACTGCGATGATAGGCTCGATTGTACCCTTGGACCAGTTGAGGTAGCACATCGATGTACCGTCGGGTGTTTTTGGCGGTAAAATACTTGTACATCCGTCCTTTGAAGGTTCGATTGAATTGTTCCACCACAGAGGCCTTGGTCTCGTTGTACGTATGGAAGAAAAACACCTTCTGTTTCTTAAGAAAGGCTTGAAAGTGGCGGTTGAGAAATTCTGTGCCTTCATCCGTTTGCAAATAGAGGGGTTTGCGTCCCGTCTTCAAAATCTGCTGGAACGCTCGTACCAGATTCTCTCCTGTTTTGGTCCGGATGGGTAGCACCCACGCGTACTTGGATAAAATATCGATAGAGGTCAACATGTACCGATGTCCATCATTGTGGGTAGCAAATCGACTCATATCGACCAAATTGGCCTGCCATTGTGCGTCTACGCCTCCTACGATGACTCGGTTACGGTGAAAATGTCGTCGGGCTGCTCGATGTAAGCTACAAGTGGATTTTTAACCATTCTCGAACTTCAGTTCGACTGATGCCTTGGGAATGTGCAGCTCGAGCGAGCGCTCCCACAGCGCTAAAGCGGCTGGACTGGTTGGGTTGTAATACAAATCTGTTAACACCTTGTTCACAGTCTTACGCCACGTGGATTCCTGCCGCCCGGCCTTGTGGGTACTCCACTGGCTGCCCTTTCGGATTCCCTTTCGGGTCCCCCTCTGGGGTGCGCTGTTGTGTGTTCGCTTCATGAGTAGACACTGACACTCTAGCCTGTGTGCACCCTATAGATATAGTACTTCATCGACAATGGGGACTACTTTTTCCAAGGCCGTCCATAGATCAGGGTCCAGGGTAAAGCCACCCTCGTTCAGACAGAGGAGTCGAGCAAAAAAGGCGCCGCGGAAAATGTAGACGTCGTCACACAGGTGAATGCTATCACCGTCGAGGTCACCCAACAACACCCGTTTCAAGGTAGTCCAGCCTTCCGGTGACCAAGAGACGCGCGCTCTGGATTCAGACGTACACCAACACCTACGTCCGCTATCGATGAGGTCCACTCGTTTTGGGTACAACAATAGGGTGCAGCCAGGTGTAAGAGTCCGGGTAGCCACAGAGTTCGCGTCGGGGTGCAGTAAGTCGTGGACGTCGGGGATAATAGTTTTCAGCGCCTGCCATAATGCAGGACAGAGTGTGATATGGGGATCACCACGCTGTTCTAACCGGGGGAAAAAAGAATCATCTCTACCACTTCGTAGGTAGACGCCCACGCCCACGTGCATGAAATCGACTTCGGGCTCTTTTCCCTGTAACAACCTTGTCAATAGAGTCCACCCTGCTAGGGTTAAAGATAGCTTCACCTCTCGGGGTTGTTCTTCGATGAGCTGTAAGGTGATTGTCATGGACGATCAAGGTGACGTGGGTGGTGAGTTGGAACACCGCAAGCTCTCCATCTGCTCCGTGCGCTCCCATTGTGGTGAATGACAAAACACCGACTAGGGAGGCCTGTATATATCGCTGTGCAGGGGTTTATACTACACCCTGTCAGTGCCTAGTGGACTCACCTATACTCTCCCGCACACATAGGGATGGGTTAATATTTTTAATACTATAATGCACCCCTATGAGTATAATAAATTCCTAGTCCGTAACCGTACACGTTACAGTTTTTTTATGTGTTCGTGTCTCTGTATCCTAATCCGTACCCGTACACGTTCTGGTTTTATTTTTCCGTCTCCCTTCACCCTTCGTGAAAGTCCGTGATCACTCGGTAGTGTCATGTTAAATTAATCCCTAGTCCGTAGCCGTACACGTTATAGTTTAATTTTTTTTTCGTGCCTCTCTATGCTAGTCCGTACCCGTATACGTTATAGTTTTTATTTTCCATGCCCCCACCTTCGTCAAAGTCCGTGATCATTCGGGGTGTAATGTTATAGAGATACGAATTGATTTAACCTAGGAATTTGCTATACCAATTTTGTGCAAAAAGAGAGGATTGTAAGTTAAACCAGGAGGCATGACCCGGGCCTTATTGGGCCAATCAGCGACCCGTATATTAGCCAATGGCGAGGCCGGAGACAGAACCAATGAAAGAGGTTTGCGCCGTTTAAACAGCCAATGAAAATCTACTCTATATTCAGTATAAAACCCAGGGACGCGTGGGGAAAAGCTTCGTTCAAACCCTTTTTCTCAAGCTCACAACACCGTATCGACAGATCCAAGAAATCATGAATAGAGTGGCCAAGATGTCCACGGGAGGCGGGAAGTTGGCGGCCCAGGCCAAGCTGGAAAGGAAAGAGAGAAGACAGAGGGAGAGACTGGGGAGAAATATAGAGGCATTTTGGATGGGAGCGATCCAGAGATGGAGGAGAAGGAACATCAATTTTACGCCGCTGTCGTGGGCGGCGTTGTATTACGCGGTCACACGGGCACTGACTACCTTTACCGGGGAAAATTGGATTTCTTCTCTCCGCCAGGCCCTGAACGTGGAAGAGAGACAGATCCAACAACAACAACAAAGCCAGCCGGAATTCGTCAACATTGACGAATTGCCGAGAATACCACCACCGACATTGCTGGATGATCTACCCTCGGTGCCAGACGACGCTGAACAACAACAACAGCCTGGGCGGTACTTTTTACAGCCTGGTCGGTACTTTTCCACCAGTTTGGAGTAGACAGGCAAATTCCCCCTGCATAAAACAGGGTAAACAAATTGACCTTAACGGCTCTTGTCAGAACCACCCCAATCTTACGAAAGGGGAACTTCTAACGCGGCACATTCAATTAAATTCAGGTCTTACATGGGTGAATCTGCTCTCCTCTATATTCTATGATTACCAATCTCCAACCCCATCAACGGTCCTTTTCAGGGCCAACCCCTAGCCTTCCAAACACATAAGACCCTTTTTCAGTGTTCAGGGCGAACCCCTAGCCTTCCAAACACAAAAGACCCTTTCCAGTTTTCATGGCCAACCCCTAGCCTACCAATGCAAAATCTCCTCTCCTCTATGATTACCAATTTCCCACACCTCACCACAACAACAAAAAATTCACACTCGCCTTTTTCCGGGACTACTCGGTAGTTCTCAATCTCCTCGCCTCTATGATTACCAATCTCCCACACCTCACAACAACAAAAATTTTACACTCGGCTTTTTCCGGCACTATTCGGTATATTATTACCGTACATTCATACTAATAGTGTTTTTTTATTTTACCTGGGCGCTGTTAGTAGGAAGTTCTCATTTACTAAGTGTTATTTACCTATTGTTACCTAGGTATGTGCATGTGCAGGAGTTGGTGTGTTTTTGTGCTTTTAATTAGAAGCTTGCTCTTTCGAATATAATTGGGGGTCCTCATAAGGACCGTTAGGAAGGTGTAAGGAGTTACACCGATCGGAACAGGTTTTCTCGCCTCTAGGTACACACGGGACATTTCAGCGCTACGAGTGTACACGCTATGGGCTTGTAAGTGGGCGTAGGCACTTGTCTTCCTGCATGTCTGTTAATACAGCGAATACATAACGCTTGGTGTCCACATGGAAATATAGCGTATTTGGCGTAGCGACTACTGCATTGGACACAGGGCAAATACTGTGCCGCTTCCCATGAGGGTGTCTCGCTCCAGTCTTCTTATTTCGGTACAGTAGTACTCAAGATATTGCTGCTGTAAAATAGCCATCTCTTCTTTTTCTTGTTCTTTTTTTCTCTTTCTGTTTCTGGGTCTTCTTCCAACTCATCTTGTAATTGCTGCTGTAAAATAGCCATCTGTTCTTTTTCTTGTTCTTTTTATTCTCTTTCTGTTTCTTGGTCTTCTTCCAACTCATCTTGTAGGAGTTGAGCAATCTGTTCGTCCTCGGTAGGATAGACGTAGGGACTCACGTAGGGACTATTGTCCACTACATCCATGAATTTACCGGTTGCTTCTTGGTCTTGGGCTTGTTCTTGATGTTGTTTGAACACATCTTGTAGGACTCGTTCAAACCGTTCGTGTTGGGGAGTACTATCGGCGGTGACATCTCCATCCGCTGCCTCTTCTTCTCCTCCTTCTTCTTCGTCTTCAATATCGATGAATTCACCCGTAACATGGTGAAGATACTGTCGCTTTTGTTGTGAAACTGGGGTGAAAGTCTCGCCGTCCTCTTTGAATAGGTCTTCTAATATGTTGTCAAGCGATAACTCGTTAATAATATTGTGCGCTCCATCAATATCCATGTGTTGAGCCATGATGTAGTTCAAAATGAATGGATAGACACTGCGAGCTTTTTATAGTCTAACCGTAGAGTGCCCGTATCAGCGCGCGGACGTCATCGACATCTTCTCCCTCAAGCCTTGTGCTGGCCCAGGTCCGCTGAAAATTTTGTGTTTCTTTTCCATCTTCAAACCGGTCTCATTTTGCAATAAATGCGAGTTGACATGTAAAACTTATTTCAACTTGAACTTTGGGAACTTATAGTGTATCGTTGAAAAATTCAGAAGGCTAGCGGCAGGCTAACCCTATATTTTTAATGATTTTGTCGATTTTAGACCCGTATGGTTATGGGAGTGGTGGTGTGGAAAACCCGGTAAATTTGAATAAATCGGTTCACCTCCGTAAAAACACTTTAGGTGTGTTCCTCACATCGTTATAATGTCACCCTGAAAATTGGAGCCGGTTTAACGAAGAAAAAGTAGGAATTTTTGTCCTATCGTGCCAGTGCCAGTGCGCCGAGACAGAGGAGCTTCATTTGAAGATACGATGCCCTGTGTGTCGGACGTGGGTATCAGGCGTGAAATAGAATGAACATAGAATGAACATAGAATGTAGGAATACGGTGATTACAAGCGTCTAGCCCGTCATTCATAATCCAGCCGTCGTCCATTAGAGAATATCCGCGTCCATAATCCAAAGACCTATTCCATATTCCATATAACAGTATTAGCACCAAATTCAAAAAGACAATCATAGTATACATAAACATAGGCTTGTTTCCTGCAAGAGAGAAGCGGTCAACAGTTTTCAATGATGCCGGCAAGACATCATGATGTTCCAAAAATATCAAATCCGTATCGCTGATCAGTATTCTTAATCCATAATATTCGTTGTAAAGTCGTCACCCAAAGAATGATGTATCTCAGTCACGCTTTGATTGTGACTGTTCATATGAGTACCATGAGGATCTTGAAGTACATGGGTTCATACGGCCCCTAGCCCCGGGTTAAGCGGAATTAGACACAAGTTACGAAACGTAGCGCCATAGATCTTGCACGCTACGTTCGTATTTTGCTATCAGCATGCGATATGTATCGCCAAATTTGAGAAACTTTGAGTGGAGGCGCTTGGTGGAATAGCCCTGTTTTATAAGTTTCTGCAACAATGTTTTGTGACGTTGATTAAAATCATCACATTTAACACAGGATCTAGCAAATGCTACTAAGCGAGATATGTATACGCCATATGCAGGTCCCACTGGAATATTACTGTCCAGAAAGGGATAGTTTACGATGTCGAAATTGTAATCATCTCTTTTGTCATAAAGTCGACGAGAGAGAATGCCCGCTTCATTTTTATAGAGATAGAGATCTAAATAAGATGTGCCTGTAGGGCTATCTGTAGTTTCCTTCAAATCCAGTGAAGGTGGATATATATCCTTCACTGCGTCATTTATATAGCGATTATCCACAGCGAGAAGATCGTCTATATAGCGTTTGGTGAATGAGAAGGAACGGGCTTTGAATGGATCGGTTTTTGAAAGCGCCTGCATATAGTCATATTCATAAGAGAACAGAAACAGGTCGGCCAACAGGGGTGCACAATTAGTACCCATTGGAATACCTATATGCTGCTGATATATTGTGCTGCCAAATTTTACATAGATATTTTTAATGAGAAATTCAAGCAACTCTATAAACAAAGAAACATCCCATGAATGATATCTCTTGTATGTAGTCGAGCTAAAGAATGCTTTATGGCTTCCGACATTAATATATCTACGATCAGTTTTCTTGAACACAGATACTATTAATGAACTTATACGGTCAATAAGGTCCTGATGAGGGATTGTAGTATAGAGAGTCGAGAAATCCCATGTGGATACATGCCTGTACGGTATGTGACCTTTAGCATCAAGTTCTTCCGTAAGACATTTTGAGTTTTTCAATATCCACATACATTCAACGCCAGAGTTCTTAGAAATAGTGGCGCAATACCTTCCCCAAAATGCTTTTACCTCCTAAAGGGCCCTCGTTAATAGGGTTGAAAGAAGTTTGGTGGTGCAGCTTCTAGAACCAGCTACGAATCTAGCTATGTATGGTGATTTTTGCATTTTGGGAGTCCAGTATATTTTTGGTATGTCGTTATGATTGGTTGGAAGACAAATACCTCTATCCCTGAGAAACTTTTTGTGATTGTTAAATAAATCTTCCAGAGTAAATGCAGTTTGGGGAGTAAGTAGACGTATTTGATGAAGATATGTCTACACTCAATTCTTTAACCTGCACCTGGTAATAGTAATATTTACATATGAATATTATATTATTCGGAGCTTTGTCTGCTGGGACTATGACGAATTTACTCTGGAGATTTGCTAGAACTTCTTGTGAATTGAGGTTTCTCAGTACTTGTTTTGCTTGGGGAAGAGTACTTCTGTCAATATGGCGAATTGTTTCAACGACATGCTCTTGGTGAGGTCCAGCCAATCAGCGAGTACTGTAGGTTCAATGCAACAAGACTTGTGTGAAATGTTTGAACTCGTCATCGTCTTTCTGCCCCTGGTGCACGTAGATGAAGGTGCCAATCTGTTCACGTGGGATTCTGGTTGGACAGGCAGCTTCCAATGCCTCGGCAATTTGCACCTCGTTCACGCCCTGTAGTCCCTCAGTTATGAGCGCGTCTGATGGTATACTATTGTCCACACACGTATGCGTGTTGAAGAGCCCGTTCTTGTTCCCACAGCCTGCACATTGCTGGATACGCAAGTGTCGAATGCGGGGTCTGAGATGATCCAGGAATGTGTCGATGTACTTCTTATAAATATACTGAGTCACCTGGTCAGACAGGACTTCATGAATTTCAGCTGTGAGACTCTCCAGCTTCCGCCACGCAGGTATTTTCAGGGTGACGCCCTGAGATAAAGGAATACGCTTTTGCGTATCTGCCCTCAACTTCCATTTACGAATATGCACCAGCAGCATGTTGTTGAACGTGGAACAAGTGAGAAAGATGTCGTCACCCACATAAAATTTCGCTTCGTCGCTCCCCTGGTGGTCAATGACCGCATCGACGGCGTAATAAATGGCCTGTACTCTTATCCAAGTGTCCAACGTCAAGGCGATATGCTTAGGTGGTTTGTCGTCCCAGGCCGGTGCGTTAAAATGCACTTCCTCTTCTTTGATACTCACAGTTAAATAGGGAGAGAGCTCCCAAGTGTTCGTGTGGGCTGCCTGGTAGGCCTGCTGGATAATGGCATTGATCTCCTGCACAGACATAGGAAGTAGCACCTCTTCCTTCGCTTGCTCAGGCACTTGCTGGGGCACTGGCTGAAGCACTTGCTGAGGTATTTCTAAAGGTGTTAGTCAGGGACGTTTGGTAGGTGGACCGGGTTTGGCTGGTGGACCGGACTCTTGGTGCGTACGTTTGATAGCTGTACGCTCTTCGGCGATGTCTATGTCCATGACTAAGATATTATCTTCTGAATCTTGGGCTTGAAGTAGATCTGCTATTCCTTCATTTCCCGTCTTCTTCAGCGCCTCCACGAAGGCTTGAAATGCTAAGGGGCCACGGCGCAGTAGACCGTCGATGAGGGCTCTGTTTTGTCGTGAAGTGGTCTTCTGCGCCATGATATCTTCGACACCGGGTTTAAGGATTACGTTTTCCACCATAAGCTGATCACATAGTTCGGCCACATGCTGCATCTCATCAATGAGGCGAACACGGTGCTGTAGAAGCTTAGCTCGGTGGGATGACTCCATGACTGTGGGCTCAGGCGGGTGAGTAGCTGCTATGGTGAGATAGGCTGGTGAAGTTCCACTGGTAAAATGGAAATCTTCTCCACGTCTCATGCTGCAGTGAGGCCCCGGTAAGTAGCTCCTGTCGTCAGAGCGGTTCAGGCTGGTCAGGTAGGTTGGTCAGGCAGGCTGGTCAGACAGGCTGGTGAGATAGCTCCGTTCGGCAGTCCAATGAATGCAGCAAAACACTAAAAATTTCCACTTTTATATGACATTCGCGTGTTTTCGGTAACCTCCGTGTGTCTTCGGTCACCTCCGTGACTCTTTGGTGATGACATTCGGGTCTTTTCGGTGACCGCCGTATCTCTTCGGTCACCTCCGTGTCTTTTCGGTCACCTCCGTGACTCTTCTGTGATGACATTCGGGTGTTTTCGGTGACCTCCGTGTCTCTTCGGTCACCTCCGTAACATTTTCACGGACCTCACCGAACTCTCTCTGACTCTTCGGTATTCTACGTGTCTCTTCGCACACCTCCGTCACATCTTTCTGTACCCGCCGTGACATCTTCACGGACCTCACTGAAAAGACGCGGACCTGACCGAAGAGACACGGAGGTGAACGACATTGTGGGAAAAACCCACAGACAAGTCAGTACATCTCCTCTCATGTTCCCACGGACCTCACCGAAAAGACACGGACCTGACCGAAGAGGTTAACGACATTGTGGGGAAAACTCCAGTACATGCTCCGCTCACCGAAAAGACACGGAGATGAACGACATTGAGGCCCCACAGACAGGTCAGTACATATCCTATCATGTTCACAGGTCACGTGCCATTCACCCAAACCGGAAGTGACGTCATACGGCAAGGTCACGCTCCATTCACCCAGACCGGAAGTGACGTCATACTGGGCTGGTGGCACCCCCTGGCGGAAAAAGGGGAACCAAGAGTTACCTCCCTGGAAAACGTTACCGAATTTCACCTCTCCCTACTACTTCTGTTGGTCGCACCGGTAGATAGAGTACGTGGTTAAAGCCCTGTGTGACCTGATCTTCGTATTCTCCTTGCACTGGGCAGACGCAAAGCATGGGCGCATCGATATCACCGACCATGTGATCATTCATCGCATCCGAATAGACATAGAGTCCATAGGATGCACTCCAGGGATTCTTCCATTCTGCATGGAGTAGACTATGGGTCCGTTTTTCGGCCAACAATTATCGTAACATTTTCAACCCAAATCACGTATATGTATATATTTTCTGAAAGAGCATGATTAAGCTATCATTTTAAGACATAGCACTGCTTTGTTAAAGAAAAATGAATCTCGAACATTCCCTTCCAGGCTTGCTTCATTATTCCTATAAAATCCCTTAAAATGTCGAAAAATGGTCAAATTCGGCTCAATTTCCAGAAAAATCTGTAAGAGCGATTTCAATTAAACTTCTTACTAACCTTCCCTGGTGCGGTTTCAACTTAAAAAGGCAAAAAAGGTGGGGATCAACCTGCCATTTTTTGGTCAGATTTTCTTCCCGTAAATGAGTCAAGATTTTTAGGCACACCCAAGCGGCATAACTGAGGCAGGACAAAATTTACTCTATGATCAAGATCAGCGTGTAGGCGAAGCCAGCCATCGATTTGTACGTGCTCGTTTGCAGCGCTGATAATGCTGAATAGGATGGTATTATAGATATAAGCTATTAAGAAGACGAAAAGAATTGTGATGTAGCAGAACACGGGCAGTCTATCGTATTATGAAATTAGACAGGGGCCATTACTACGAAACTGTGGAGGGCCACCTTTAAGGGCAGGTTGTTTTTTGCGAAATTAATTGTTCACATTTATCGTAATCTGGGAGTGTTTGCGAGTATGGCGTATACAACACTTGCCAGTTATACATATTATTGTGGGAAATCCGACAGATAACTTTCCCCCTACCCCATCTTTGTTTTGATCACTTTTGTCAATTCTAGCAGAATTTTCGAGAACAAAACTCGAAATTAACCTATTGGTTATTAATAATGGGCATCCATTCGGCAATATGAAGGCCGTGGTTGGTTTTCCGCTTTCCGATGATACCAGGAACGCGGGAAAAATGCAAATAAGAGATGTAACCGAGTCAAATTATTGGTAAATTTGCACTAAATTTTCGCCTAGAAACATGGGAAATGTTTCGAAAACTTGAGGAATAATTCATAAAACCTCAATAATATACATCCGTTCCCCCTGACTGTAAATGGGTTCTATTGTAAACAAAATAGTTCTGGCAAATTTATGTCATTCTGATATGACCGGGTTCTGCCATAATATCTACCGAAATCTCATTCCAGGGGGAGATAACTCCTGTATAGAATACAGTATGCAATAACTTAAATGGTATACTAATGGACACACTGTGGATTATTTTGATCGAACTTCTGGTCTTCTTTCCACCGGATTCCGAAAACAGCGCTTTAGATGTAAATAGAAAGTCAAAATTAAACAATCTGGCGTAATGACACATCTCCGCTCCGTAATGGCGTCTACATTGAGATAGTCCACTATTATGCCTTAAAGGGTGCACTTCAGGGGTTCTTCCATTCGGCAGGGAATAGACTATGGGTCCGTTTTTATGGGCCACCATACAAGCCAGCCTTAAGGTCCAGCATGGTCTTCCCCCGGAGCCGACCGGGCCCGACATAGTTATCCGTCTCCAGTGCACACAACTCCTTCAACGTCTTGCTGAAACGTACGGTCACATTGATCTGGAGAATGATCAGGAACTTGCGGTTTTACTTGTGGTACTCCATCTGGATCATGTTCGCACACGGGAAGATATTGATTCCTCCTGGGGTCGAGCTCTTGATGAGGTTACGCAACGCCTGGGTGAATATTTTGTGTGTATGGTACTGGCATTCGGGAAGAGTGAAGTTATAGGTGTTGCCTTCGTATACGACTTCGTGCCACACCGTATCATGTTGCACGCTGTACCACGTATACGGGTACTGGATAGGCCACACTCGCAACGTCCGGGAAGATCTAAGGGATGTGACAGCTGCGTGACATAATAGCCCAAGTTGTTTTTGGGAAACACCGCAGCCGAGCTATTACTGGGTAGTGTGAGATAAAGCATGACGACTGAGCTTTCCTGCTACCACCTTTGGTTTTAATAGTTTCCCCAGGCCTTGGGAGCTTGTTCCCTGCGTCGTGATCGTCGCGGTGACTTGCTACGTGTCACGGTTGTGGAGAGGTGGAGTGTCTTGACCAGGGGTGATGTTTTAAAGGATGTAAAAGGTTTCCGTAAGGAGCATATCCGTTTTGGGCGATGACTTCAGTTCCCACTCGGCTTCCCATGTTCGTGGGGGTCGAGTCTGTCGTTGTGAATTTCGGGGTGCGCGTACCGGAGATTGCTGGTCTATGTCACGCTGCATCCAGGCCCAGCGCTGGGGTTTCCCACCAATTATTGTGGTACATGCATGTCTTTGCCCTGGGCAAACACCTTCCCTTCTTGAGGATCTGTTTCAATACAATAAATCAGTCATGTGGGTACCTGGGGCCACCTGGTTCTGTACCAATAGTTCACCATTATCATTCCAGGTCATATTCGGATTGTCTTTCACTCGCTGTAATACCAGGCCGGCTTGTTTCTTAAACGACACGGGTGTACTCTGTGAGACTTCGTTTTCGACCCGGCGTGGGACTGTGGAGGCTACACCTGGTAATCGCGGCTTTGGGTCACGTGGTGATGGCGGTACGCGTTGTGCTGGCTGTGCGACTGACGCTGGCCTTGGTTCAGAAGTTTTGTATTGGTCCATGAACGTGATGTACCGTTGAAGCGTCTGATACTCACTGTCGCTTAACCCCGGTCGTTGTAGAATCTACTGCATGTCATGATCGATTGTGTTGATCGTGTTCGCCGTAGGTTGGATCGGATACGGCGATTGGACGCTTTGAAGCAGGCGTAGTTCGATGAGGATCATTGTTTTTGTGTGGTTCATTGTCGACCGACACGGAAACGGCTAACAGGGCTAAGATAGCACCGAGAAAGCCACCTTTCTGTAAGATCTTTTTCTTCTGTGCTTGCGGGAATAGTTTCTGGATCCGGGTTCGAAGGCCTGTCTTATGTTTGGTCAACTTGGTCTTCTGAGCCGGTGTCAGTGGCACGTTTTCTTTAAGACGTTATGCACGATTTCACACAGACAGCGCACAAGGTCAGGGTCCGCGCCGCGTACAATACTCCGAACCAGATCGGGTGGGGAGGTTTCAATACACGGAGCGTCGGAGCGTGCTTTCGTACTCGTGCGGACATCCTGTACAACTAACTCTTGGACCCACAACCTTGCCATTTTTATCTTTTGCGGACTGCCTCCAGAATATTCTTTCACTTCAGAGACACAGTCAACCATGATGTTAATTCTTCTATTATTAATTCTTCTATTATTCCCATCATCAAACGCACACCCCAGCTGGGGGAGCTACCGTGGGTGTGTTTACGTTATTTTGCACGTACACGTGGTGGGTCTCCCCGGGAAAAATACCCGTCGGTGGTCGAAGGTGGTCGGGGATGGTTTGTTTCATGTCAAACAGCCTATAGCCGTGCTGATGGGTTGCCGCATCTTTAAAAACTTTCAATGCAAACCGTGTGCGTCCGGGATACACCTGTCTTGCCAGGTGCAGCAATTGATTGGTATCTCTCGGACTTTTGAACACCACCAGGTAGTGTGCATTTAAACTGGTGTTTCGATGCTCTTTGTTTTCAATAAATAGATTCTGCACAATGTAGATAATGCTGAGGCGGCGATGATGGCTGCCTTTCGTGAAGGGTTGGGTGACCCGAGCGTCAGTCTCCGCCATGAGATCATTCAGGACCACCAAGGTGTCGGGTTCCGAATCAGCCAGGTTGTCTAGCCCTTGCACGAACGTGATGTTGGGCATTGCTGCATACGCCGCCATTCTCCGTAACAACACACGACTTGGGGTAATCATGTTGTCGGCGCATTGGAGGAGTTTCTGGACGAAGTGTGCTTTGCTTGAGCCCGTCGATCTTGCAATGAGGCAGGTGAAGGTATGTTGCCACCGAGGGTCCACTCGGCTGACCTTCACTCGCGGCTGGTGGTTGTGTCTTTGGTGAGATGAGAAGAGTTCTGAGGTACCCATGTCGTCAAACACACCTCCATATAAAATGACCAGCAGGGTTAACAATGTCACCACAAAGCCCACATTCGCTTTGTGCGTTTTTGGATACGGTGTGCTCAGAGGTAGCTACTGTTTGTCCATAGTGTTCATGGTCAAACGTAGAATGAACGCTACCGGCAGTGGCTCGTGACTTTGTAGCCGTTTCATCTGGTTGTCCGGGACCCAGGAATTGAAGGAACTGGACGAGCCTTGCCATTTCACGAGATGCACCGTCTTTCCTCGGCGTCGCTCGGTTTTCAGGATGCGTTCCTCAGTGCAATAGTCTTGGTCTGTTTTCACCACGGGCTGTAATTCTTGCTCGTAAAACGTTCCTTGCAACAGTTACCGTTGAAGATCTTCCAGTTCATATACTGGCGGTTGTCGAGGTACGCGGCGTTTAATCAGGAAGTGCGCATCGCTTCAGTTAGGGAGGTACTTCTTCTCGAACTTGCTCTTGACTTTACTGATCCGTATAGCGTCCCCGACGTTGAACACCTCCTTCGATAGAGGTTGAGGATGAATGGGATACAAGACACGCCAGACTTAGGCCTCGTTGCGTTTGGTAACGGTGATGGGTGCTCTCTGAATACTCCGGTCATAGGCTCGATTCTATTTACCGCCTCGTATTCCTATAGGTGAAATATTTATACTTGCGACCTTTGAACGTTCGATTGAACCTTTGCACAACGTCCTGTTGTACGTGTGAGAGAAGAACACTTTCTGGGCTTCGTATGTTGATCTTAATTGTTCTACTACAAACTGTATTTATTTAGTTTCCTGTAAGAAGTGTGGTCAAAAGTGTGTTGTCAAGACCACCCAAAGACTCCATCTTAGGATGAACGGTCACAGAAAATCCGTTAGGAAAAAGCAATTGCTTATTGGTAAGCATTGCTTGGGGCCCGAACATGGCTGGGATAACTTTAGTATTCAGATCACAGACGTCGTCTATCCATCTACCGAGGATTTCTCCTTTGGATTTGAGAGAAAAATCTGAGAGCGGGAATTATTCTGGATGCTAGAACTTGGGTCAGTGTTTCCGTATAGTTTAAATGATAATGTCAGTCGGTTCGGCAATGCTACAAACCGCAGTTCAAATATATCCAACGTTATCCAGCTATTGAAACCCCATCAACGGAGACATCGCAGCCATGGTTGGCGTAAGTTTAATAGTTCGATGATTCACGATCATATCAGTTTAAATTACCTAGTGGGTTCAACTAACACACCCAATAGTATACATAGCTTACGTACAGTTCTGTATGCGTTACCTCTGAAAGATTTATTTCATATAGCCAGAGATATACAACAATCTGCGTCTCCAGGAAATATAATACAACCCAAAATTACTAAAGTATGTCAAGATATAGCGTATTTTCGGTTGTATCGTCCAGTGAACATAATTGAAACATCTCAAGATCGACTTTTCTTGAAACTCAACTACGCAACGCTGTACCAAACTATTTCAAGTTCACAGAACCTCCTTGCATTTCATTTAAGTATACTGAATCTATAGCCACCAAAATATTCAATTACTCTAATGCTGTCAAGGAATTTGATTGGAACTTATACACGTCAGGAGGCTATAGTTGTGATTGTGAATCGTCTATCTATCTATACACCATGGAAACATATTGTGACTGGTGACCTTGAAAACTGAAGCCCGACCAGAAGCTAGTCCTGTCTGCATTGGAACAGTACGTTATTGATTGGTCTAAGCGAGAAAAAGTTGAACCCAAGGTACTCGCTGATTGGCTGGACCTCACCAACAGCAAGGTCGTTGAAACAATCCGCCATATTGACAGAAGTACTCATCCACAAGCAAAACAAGTACTGAGAAACCTCAATTCGCAAGAAGTTCTAGCAATCTCTAGAGTAAATTGAATATAATATTCATATGTAAATATCACTATTACCAGGTGCTGGTTAAAGAATTGTGTGTAGACATATCATCATCAAATACGTCTACTTACTCCCAAAGTGCAGTTACTCTGGACGATTTATTTAACAATCACTAAACGTTTATCAGGGAAAGAGGTAATTGTCTTCCAACCAATCATAACGACATATCTAAAGTATACTGAACTCCCAAAATGCATAAATCACAATACAAAGCTAGATTCATAGCTGGTTTTAGAAGCTGCACCACCAAGCTTTTTTCAAACATATTGACGAGGGCCCTTCAGGAGGTAAAAGCATTTTGGGAAAGGTATTGCGCCACTATTTCTAAGAACTCTGGCATCGGATGTATGTGGGTATTGAAAAACTTAAAATGTCTTACGGAAGAACTTGATGCTAAAGGTCACATACCGTACAGACATGTATCCACATGGGATTTCTCGACTCTCTATACTACAATCCTTCACCAGTACCTTATTGACCGTCTAAGTTCATTAATAGTATCAGTGTTCAAGAAAACTGATCGCAGATATATTAATGTCAGAAGCCAAAAAGCATTCTGTAGCTCTACTACATACAAGAGATAGCATTCATGGGATGTTTCTTCGTTTATAGAGTTGCTTGAATTTCTCATTAAATATATCTATGTGAAATTTGACAACACAATATATCAGTAGCATATAGGTATTCCAATGGGTACTAATTGTGCACCCGTGTTGGCTGACCTGTATCTGTTCTCTTATGAACATAACTATATGCAGGCGCTTTTAAAAACCGATCCATTCAAAGCCCGTTCCGTCTCATTCACCAAACGCTATATAGACGATCTTCTCGCTGTGGATAATCGCTATATAAATGACGCAGTGAAGGATATATATCCACCTTCACTGGATTTGAAGGAAACTACAGATAGTCCTACAGGCGCATCATATTTAGATCTATATCTCTATAAAATTGAAGCGGGCATTCTCTCCCGTCGACTTCATGACAAAAGAGATGATTACAAGTTCGACATCGTAAACTATCCCTTTCTGGACAGCAATATTTCAGTCGGACCTGCATATGGCGTATACATATCTTGCCTAGTAGCATTTGCTAGATCCTGTGTTAACTGTGACCATTTTAATCAACGTCACAAAACATTGTTGCAGAAGCTTATAAAACAGGGCTATTCCAACAAACGCCTCCACGCAAAATTTCTCAAATTTAGCGATACATATCGCATGCTGATAGCAAAATACGAGCGTAGCGTGCAAGATCTATGGCGTTAGTTTCGTAACTTGTGTCTAATTCCGCTTAACCGGGTGCTCGGGGTCGTATGAACCCATGTTCTTCAAGGTACTCATGGTGTTCATATGAACAAGCACAATCAAAGCGTGACTGAGATACATCTTTATCTAGATGACGACTTTACAGCGATTATTATGGATTAAGAATACTGATCAGAGATACGGATTTTATATTTTTGAAACATCATGATGATGCCTTGTTGGCATCATTGAAAACTGTTGAGCGCTTCTCTCTTGCAGGAAAGTAGCCTATGTTTATGTATACTATGATTGTCCTTTTGAGTGTGGTGCTAATACTGTTATATGGAACATGGAATAGGTCTTTGGATTATGGACGCGGATATTCTTTAATGGACGACGGCTGAATCATGAATGACGGACTAAACGCGTGTAATTCAGAACCTGTTGGAAGGGTCTGTTGAGGAATCCCGTATACAAAGGCTTGCGACACGTATTGAAGATGCCCTTGAAGGCAGCCACGAGATTTTTCCCGGTTTTCGTTCGGGTGGGTGTCACCCACGCACACTTTGACAGAATATCGATGCACGTCAAGATATACCGATTCCCATCGCTGTGTTTGGCAAAGTCGCTCATATCGACCAAATCGACCTTCAACTGGGCATCTATACCACCAACGATGACCCTGTTCCGTGGAAAAAGGCGCCAGGCAGCTCGATGTAAGATATGTGTCTTGTTTTCTTAGCCAATCTCGGTCTCGAGCTCCTTGTATGCCGTGGGGTTTAGCGGCTCGATAGAGACGGATGATGCGGTATAGGCTGCCGAACTGTGTCCAACACCTTCTCCCATCTCTGCATGGTGACAAATGATGATGGACCCCGGGTCTATCGTTTATTTATAACGGGTAAATCTTGGGCTGTGGTCGGAGTTTCTGATTTTTTTCTTTGGCTTCTGCCAGCGCATCGACCATGGCAAATGAGGAGTCCAGTTCGTCTGATGACAGCTCTTCTTCTTTAAACACTTGATCCACATCCGCCACGGCATCTTCCAACGCGGACCATAGAACAGGATGAAGGGTAAAATGCACTGTACCCCCACCTAGCGGAGCCAATTGAGCAAAGAAAGGGCCACGTCGGACGTACACATCGTGACACAAGTGGATGAGGTCGCCGTCCAGTTCACCAGACAACAACCGTTTGAATTTGGTCCAGACCTCCCCTATGATATCGACCTTATCCGCATAGACGTACAGGAAGGTCTCGGGAGTCAAGCTGAGAAACGCCCGTATTATATGCTCAGTCATGGTCAGTACGTGCGTGGCACAAGTTGTGACTCTCTCCCGTATTTATAGAGAGGAAAAGTCCATGACACGAGATCAAAGGATCGGGTGGTCAATCATTTTAGTCATGTAAAACTTAACATTCGTCGTCATCTCCACCTGTCATTTGGTGTGGGAGGCGTTGTCTCTAGTTGGGCCAGTGCCGTGTCCAGGGACGCACGATCCGTAATGATGAAGGGCTGGTCGTACACTAGGGTATTGTGACTAGGGTAAAGTACCGGAGCTGGTCCGTCTCCTCATGCCATAATAAATAGTCAAAAGTGAGATTTAATTTGAAGGCTGTGGCTTGGCCCTCAAGAGAGAGAGAGAGAGAATTAAGGTTTAACGTCGCATTCAGCAATATTTCAGCTATATAGCGACGAGCTTGGCCCTCAAAGATGGTAAAGGCGTGATGGGTAGGCGGGTGTTATCATCTGCCCGGAAATTATACAAGTCAAATATAGAGCGATGTCGGTGAAAACGGTGCCGGATGGTAGGCCAATGATGCTGGTAGATAGCACTCACAGCTTCCAGAATAGGTAGTACCTCCGTGGGTGGCTTTTCAGAATCTGTGGTAAAGTTTCCCTCCTCTGTGGAGACTGGATTCCGGGCGAGCGGTGAGCGTGAGATAAGTGAGTACAGTTTAAAAAATCGGCTCTATTTATTAGCCTTCAATATGGTGCATCATGGGATAGCAACATGAAACGCACATCAAATATTATCTGTGAATATCTGACGCTGGGATCTAGGTTCCTTTCTGGATGCTTTCGTTTGGGTTCTGACGCCGTACCGGCCCCCTTTGTACGGATGCGATTGTCCCTAGGTTGACTGAGCATATCCGAGTAATCTATGACGTCGTCGTCCTCCGACGGTGGAATACCGGTGTTAAATTTATCCAGGACATCTTTGTAGGTCACGGAGGTGAGAACCGGATAGTCCCTCTCGTCTTACTCCTTGACGATTTGCTCATTGGTCTCGGCCAGTGCGTCCTCAATAGCACGAGACAAGGACAATGGACGGCTGATCGGTCGTCCGGTGTAAAGATATGGTTCACTATAGGCAACACTTTCTCAAAGGCCCTCCATAGATCAGCGTCTAAGGTGAAGCTTCGGGTGGGATCCTGGTAACGCCCCAGGCGTGCGAAGCATGGCCCACGGAGTACGTAGATGGCATTCTCCAACTGGATGAGGACACCGTGTAGCGTAACCGCTTTGACGTATACTCCGGGACCGACAAGCAAACATCCCGGTCTTCTATGATGGTGACATTATCCTCATATACGTGTAACCCCACCTCGGGTGTAAGGGAAGGAGTGCTCATAGGACTGGGGACCCCACACTACCCTAGGGGAGCCTGGGTCCAGTCGACTTACTTGGTGCAATTCACCTGTCTCTGGTTCTCGGTATAGAACATGTGGACCAAAGGCGGGTAAGCTGGCGACGTTATCGGGGGCCATGTTTGATTACGGGCATTCCGGGAGATTAACATTGGAGTAAAAGAAGGACATATACAGTTGTATTCAGGGCCAGATAACTCTTGTTGCCTTTTCCCGGACATGTCAATTAACACTGAAGTAACTGAAGGACATATACAGTCGTATTCAGGAGCAGATATCTCTGCCTGGGTCTCAACGACGGGTTCTAAAAGGGCCTCTTGGTTCTTTGAAAGGCCACACTGACCTTGGAAAGTTTTGACTATGACCTTTGTAACTTTACTTCCGGTTCCGGTCACGTGACCGGATGTGACTTTTGCCCCCTGCACTCTCCCATGGGACTGTTAAGGAATACCCTGCCTTCGTCGGTTTGCAAATACAATGGCTTGCGACCCGTCTTGAAGATGCACATGAAAGCAGCCACGAGATTTTCCCCGGTTTGCGTTCGGATAGGTACCACCCACGCATAATTTGACAGGATATCGATGAACGTCAAGATATACCGATTCCCATCGTTGTGTTTGGGCGTTCATATCGACCGGCGTTCATATCGACCAAATCGGCTTGCCATTGGGCATCTATACCTCCAACGATGACACGGTTTTGTGGAAACTGGCAGCGAGCAGCTCGATGTAAGGTATAGGTATCTTGTTTTTTTAAACCAATCTCGGACTTGGGAACGTTGTATCCCCTGGGACTTAGCCGCTCGATAGAGAGCCGAAAATGCACTATACGCGGCCGGACTTCCGGGGCTATAATACAACGTATCCAACCCATTCTCCCAGCTCTTCGTATTGAATGACACAGGCAGTCAGTGTCCTTCGTTTTATATAAAGACACCCTTGGTTGACTTATCATAGGCGCGTAGTCTATGGCATCGTCGTCTACCTCTGCTTCATTGATGCGATTGATAATTTGTTCATTGGGGTGTGCCGCTGTTTTACTCAGGGCACAAGCCCAGCCCCACTGAACAGCTGATCGCTCGTCCGTTGTAAACAGCTGGTCCACAGCTGCACCACTTTCTCGAAGGCTGCCCACAGATCAGGGTCTGGGGTGAAGCTTCGCGTAGAGTCCTGGTAACAGCCCAGACAAGCGAAGAATGGCATGCGGTGTACGTAGATGGCATTCTCTATGTGGATGAGGTTCCCGTCGA
The DNA here is from genome assembly GCA_036873755.1 of Hanleya hanleyi. Taxonomy (NCBI): domain Eukaryota; kingdom Metazoa; phylum Mollusca; class Polyplacophora; order Lepidopleurida; family Hanleyidae; genus Hanleya; species Hanleya hanleyi. The sequence goes on from JAVTVY010031734.1 coordinate 65,432, forward strand.
GCTCACCGCTCAACACTCGTTTAAATTTGGTGCAGCCGTCACGGTGTAGCGTAACCGTATTCGACATGACTCAGGACCCGACCAGCAGACATCCCGGTCTTCCACAATGGTGAATATCCCCATTCACGTGTAACCCCACCTGGGGTGTAAGGGGAATGACGGCTCGTAGGACTGGTGAATTGGTTGACCAAATGACGAACGATGAGTGACGCACACTATTACAACACATATAAGGGTAGTGGGAAGAGGTGCCGACATACTGACTGCGTCACATGACTTCACAGAATAGTCTTCTGGTTAACCTATTCTAAAGCACATATCAAGAATTAAGGATTCGTGATATGTGTTGTATCTCAGGTACGCTTTTATTGTACCTGTTCATGTGGCAACTTGGATGATATGACCACACGGCCCCTAGCACCGGCATAAGCTGTATTAGATACAAATCTAGAGAGCTATGATGGAAATACTCTGACAACTGGTGAGCTGTTTCGCTGTGGCAACTCGTACATTGGAGATTGGTGAGCTGTATCGTCGTCAGATGTAAATGACGGCATTTAACACAAAAGACTAGTCTGTAAGGCCCGATGTCGACCTAGCATGTCGACTAGGGGAGACTGACCCCTCGTATTTATGGCCAGGCAAGGCGTCTCAATTTGCCCACGAAAGTAGGACAAGTAACGCGAATTTAGCCTTACGGGTAATACTGGTGCGCAGAGTGAAAACGCAAATGACGCCACAGAGGTCAACTGGTGTCAATTTGCTTTTGAAGTGTACAAAGGTCAAGGGACCTCAATTTACGCTTACTTTTTTTTTGGAGCACTGACCTGAACCGGAAGTGACCTTTGATCCCTGCGCATCGGATGGGACCTTTGACCTTTGCGCACCGAAAGTGACCTTTGACCTTTGCGCGCCATTATTATCCGTAAGGTGAAAATCGTAACCCTTGACCTTTGTGCACTTGAAGAGGAAATTGAGGCCCCTTGACCGCAAGTGACCTTTGACCCATGCGCATGCGCACAATATTGGATAATAATGGTGCGCAATTGTCAAAGGTCACTTCCGGTCACGTGACCGGACTGAGAGGTCAAAGGTCAATGGGCCTCAATTTGCTCTTCAAGTGCACAAAGATCAAGTGGTACGAAGTTCACCTTACTATACTACTTCGCTCTCTGATGTTTGAAGGCGATTCGATTCTTTTCCAGGCCCAGCCTCTTTACAATGACGTCATAAATCTGTGACACTCGTTATATTTTATATTGTTTTGATTTTGAAATAGGTCTGTTTGAGTCTTATAGCTGTAAAGTTAATTCAGGATACGATAACAAATACGTCATTATTGAATATTGGAACTACTGCGGGGACACGGAAGCTTCATGGAAATGATCGGGTCATAGATAAACAATCAAAGTACTTAAAGTACTGATGTCGGGTTTACTTGCATCAGAGGAGTTTATTAGTCCCATATTTGGGAAGAATGGTGGTGTTCGCTTGACATAGGGAATCGTCCTCTAGCTGTTCGGTTTGAAGGGCCAAACTTTCACATTTATCAAAGGGATATGAAATGGACCATTTTGTACAGCCTTCATGCTGAATTATAAGACCCGAAATAATGAAGGACTGGAGATGCACGAACACGGATTTATGGCTCACTAAAGTTGATAAGTTGGCTTATTTTCGTATTTTTAGGCACTTTTCGGTGCGGATTTTCTCTTGTTACCAAAATAGGACACCTTTAACCAAAACCAATTTTAGCTATTTTGACCAACAAATAAGTCTAAATATGATTTTGGTTAAAGGTGTCATAATTTTGCAACGAGAATTTTGGAGAGAAAATGTCGACTGTAAATGCACCGAAAAGTGCAAAATACGGCACGTTTGAACCACTGTAAGTCTGGTTGTGTTTGTTTGTAGGTCTTGATTATTCTTTATCTTTATCTATTCAAATGGTCAATTTGGTGCTTTTTAGAGAAAAATTAGCCCCACCAGCTGTGTGTATCAAAAACGCATTGAGGACGATTCCCTATCTAAAGTGAAGATCATCTTTGTGATCTTGCACTATATATGAATCATAACTTTTGTTGTAAGGTAGCTTACCAAAGATTGAAAAATGTTCAAAAATATTAAAATTCATATTCGTAATAATAATTCATAAAGTGCCATATAGTTATAGAACAACCTCAAGAATATGTGTGTAAAGTTTGTGTATCCTGTAATCCTGTATGGCTCCGTAAAGGACCATCGCCGATATTGGACAGATCCACATTTGTTTGACACACCGTGTGCGTTGCTGTCCTCTCACCATGACGGGACAACCACAGCTATAATCATCCAGTCTCAGCCAATGTTCACTAAATTTGCATTTTCCCGGCATCGGCAAAATTAGGCCAAAGCTAAATTCCAAACCAACGAACAATGGCGACTGCAATTTGACCAGTTCAAATGGCGATTGTTCTGATACGTAAATTAGTACAGATGTCAAGAGCGTGAGCCAATCAGCTGTCGACATTATGACCTCGACCAATACACGTCACAGAATATGAATATTAATTCAGTGGGAAACAGTCACGTGTTTAGTTCAACTAATGGACTACACAAAATATGTAAATAAGCTGTCTGACCTCGTTCCAATCTGGCGAAGGGTCACCAGCAAACACGTTTCACGGCTGTTTGGATTTTTATTCCGCAATAAATTTCGCTGAACTTCAGAGAATAACTTAGCTTTTTCCACTCATTTTCCCGGACTCTGTACATATATTTCCTCTGACTTTCCATGTCCTTTCAACGAAATTCCATTACTCTTAGCGCCTGGAATTGCATGGCTTGCGCGAGGCTTGTTGTGAATGCTGTAAGGGGCATCAAATGAGAACAGTCTCCGGGCAGGGGATCAAAACTACACATGTGCAGAAGAAAAAAGAAAAACTGAAAAGTGATACTAATGTAGGGTTTACCCTTGGTAAACCCGACAAAAACGCATGTGCTCATATCAAAATTTATATCAAAAATCAGACAGGCAAAGAAGGAATACGAAAATAATTTAGATAACTAAATCACTGAAACCGACTTTCAAAAGAAAGACTGGTGGAAGCTAATCAAATTGTATACTAAAGAACAAGACACCAATGTACAATTTCCAGGTGTAACACACAATGACCAAGTCTTCAGTGATCCATTTGAAATAGCCAATGTTTTTAACAAGTTCTTTGTGGAGAGTTCTACTAGCGACGATAGGAAATTATGCCCTTCCACCGGATCTGCCTCTAAACAACAATATTCTCGATTCCCGTGTAATAACTAAGGACGGTGTTACCCTTTTGAATCTAAACATTGGAAAAGTGCCGGGACCTGAATTAAATTTTAAAATTTTTAAATTATGATTTTAAAATGCATTATCAAGGAAATTGTCGAACCGCTCTCTTCTCTGGAATTTACGTCGTTAATAATCTTTGTCTGAATGTTGTCAAATTAATAGTGATGTGTCATTTTCTGTGCCATTCTTTCGGTCCGTCAAGTTGTCATTCTATGTAATTTATTAACGCTGCCGCTATGCGTGCAGCCTTATTGGATTGGCTTGAGTCCATGGGGTCAAAATCGGGCCTCGGGTCACTTTGTCCAGTAGATTGCAAATAAGCAATGCAGAATTGGAACTTATGACCAAGTGCCAAATGTGAAGGAGATAGCAGATTATGATTTGATGGTGATTGGAACTAACGAATGTGCGTTTTCTCCTTTACAATATGCCCCGTTTAGCGCCTAAAAGCTAAAAATCAGCAACATAATCTCGAAAGAACGAGATCTCGCTTTAGTATATCAAAATTATAAACACCTCCTAGGGTGCTCAGCTATTGGGATCGATTATCCTCAGTGGTATAGAAAGCGTAAAAAATGAAGATGTAAATGAGGCTTCTTCATGACATCACATCCGGTGGCAAAGGTCAAAGGTCACTTTCGGCGGGTCATATTCCTCTACGGTTACTTCCGGTGGTGATGCGGTGATCCAGGGATGAGCATCCGGGGTTAAGTCCCCCGTCCAAATGGAACTGCTTCAGGTCCCAATCACACCAGCCTGACTCTCCGTCACAAAAGCTTCAACATGACACCCCGCACGTTCCATTTGGACCACGGATGGTCCACAGATCGCCTAAACTCACATCTCACATGCCCTCTTTCTATGATACTGCCAGACTGCGCATGCGCAGAATGATAAAACCGGATGAAATCACCACACCAGTCGGACGCTGCTCAATGAGTGCTTCACTGTGACACCTAGACGGATGGTTCATCTGAATCCCAAAACGTCCCTCCAAGTGATCTTTTCCACTATTCCGGGCTTCTGGACGAAATTTCCACGACAGGCAGTCCAGTCGGACGCAGCCCCACGAGTGCTTCAAACTGACACCTCACACGACCCATTCAAAGCAAGAATGGTCCACCTCGACCCAAAAACGTCCATTCAAATGTCCTTTTTCTACTGCGCATGCGCAGATAGGCGACATTTCCACTACACACCACACTACAGAAAATTGTACATTTAGCATGTATGTTAAATGTATGATGCAGATATGCGAGAGTCCGAAATTTGCACTCATTTATAATATATTTCCGATATGGTGTAATTAGATATTTATAATAATTTAACTGAGTCCCTAATTTCAGCTATATGACAAAAGCATGTGGAATGTTTGGGATGTACATTGATTTGATTGGTTGCAAATGGGGGATGACCTGCCGTAGTGAATATGTAGTTTTACTTACATTTGATACCCTGATGAATGGTCGCATTCACAGACATTTGACTAGCAGGTTGAGGAAAATTAAATGATTGCATTCACTTAACATTTCAATACCATACTGACCATATTGAGTATGTCATAGTTTAGTTATATTTAACCCGTGTGATGAAGGATTTTATATAGTCGGATTTAAAATAAATTCCAGTCCCTTCGTATATAAGCAAATAAACATATTTGCCATAGCTTCGCCATACAGTGGCCAGGTAATTGGCACATGGACATGATGTATGTAACCAACTTGTGATATATGCTTGTAGATACGAGTCTTCCATATACGTGTAATGTACGGTGAAATCAATGGTTTTTATCTACATTTCACTGGGATAATTAAATCTGTATATTTCTGAAACATTTCCTATATGGATGACGAGTTGGTGAAATTGAACATAAAACGTATGAACTTGCTAGGTTTCATGTAATGGCATTTTCGTATTTCATTATATTTGCAACGTGCACTACATAGATGTTAAATATGACTATTTGCATATGCTACACATGGTTATGATAAATGGATGTTTGCTAATATTTCCTAGATATAGAAACGTGTGCAAACTGCAAGATTTGAAACCAATGAAATGTGCTCGCACATGCGGATGATTACACGTTTAATAGCATATGCAAATCTATTTTGCATGTAATTTTCTACGATGGTCATTCGATTCTTGTCGGTTTCATGAACGTAAATCAATGTAAATACTGTGAAACACATGCATCTCTAAATGTTTGTTCGTCATATGTGTGACATTTTATTGTATATTGGCCAGGGGTGGAGCAGTTGGTATTTATTTATTTTCGTTTCAGCATTTTTTGTTGAGGCGCAAAATTGGATAACCGATATATAGCCATGCGCCTTGTTCCTTCATTTCATGATGACGCAGCTTCGTAGGCGAGCACTACCGGTATGTTAGCCTTCCTGCAAACCTCCATCCGTCGTTGAAAATCCAGATCTACGGGAAACAGATCTATACAATAGTCGCTCCAGATCTTGGCGATGGAGAGAGTTACGGGATTTTCAGATCTGGTTTTAATCATAATTGTAAAATCCAACTACGCAGAAGAAATCTAGCCATCTCCGTCCTCCCCATGCATCCAGTCGGTCAGAGACTTGTGTCTGATTAAAGCAGAAAACGGAGTGTGGTGGGTGATTCTTCTCGGACCTTCTATTAGAAGAATGATGACTCCTCAATACTATGATCACGTCACATCCTGTCGCTCAAATCCACTCGGGAAAAGAAGTGCTGTAACCCAAATGTCACTTTGACAGGTAGCAAGTAATGCTCGGCTATAATAATAGACGCGCGGACCTCAGCAGCGAAGACAAGCACATAAGCGCCGCAGCCATCAGGCGACTTGTCCGAATTGAGCTTCTTTCGACGTACATTTTCCATTCTAAAAGTCGACTGTTTTAGTTCATCGTGCCAGAAGTCTGTATGTTGATGCGTCCATATTTTGTCAAACATATGCATATAAAAAAAATCCAGCAAAAGACTCCCGACTCCCGACCGACCGTCAAACTGGACGATCTCATTTCTGTTTTCGATATATTCTGACATAATTAGTGACACAGTGAGAGCGAATGTGTACTTTTTTTATGTTCAAATTTTAGTAGACAGATAAATAAACCCCTGTAGTGATATTCAGCACTATTGATATGAAAATTGACAATTTTAAAACCGAAAAATCTATCGAAAATGAAACACAATATGCCTTGCTTTCGACGTATCGCGGGCAGCATGCTATCTTGAATCCAACTTCCGACCAGCCTTGTCTCGCATTATGACAGGGCCGTAGCTTAAATTGTATGGAAAATTAAGAGAATCGGATCGCACACACTTACTTTGGCGAACATTTTCCCTTCAGACATTTCCCCTGATGGACTGCTTACTTTCCCTGTATTTGATTTTACTTGTATGGGCATAGTTTTCTTCTTTTTTTTTCGTTTTTGTGACTTATTAAAATATGTATTTTCAACAAAACTATTTTTATTTCATTACAAAAAAGTTCAAATTTAACACATAAATGTGGAAGAAAGTCTGAAAGCCGGACTGAATGTCTGTGTTGCCGCCTGATTATTTATCTTTGTACGTAATTACTGAGAGGACACGTAAGTTGATGAGAACCAAGCCTATCGCTATTATTGAGGCAATCAAATATGTTTTAACTAAGAAAGTCTAAAGCTAAATTTCGAAATATACTATCAGAATGCATCAGAACGCGTCGTTTTGCATCTGAAAATTAAAAAAATTGTCCAGAAGGAACGTCTCCACATTGAATTGAAATCAATTTATTGTGAAACCAAAGTAAAATCTTCTTTAACGTCAATTATGAGGCGGGTGCAAAACAATGTACATGTGGTATCAGTATACGGTAAAAACATTTCATGATAAAATGGTGACATTAACTGAAAGTTCAAATGTAAATATATGTGAAAATATCAGTCTTAGAATACAGCTTTTCACATAAACTGAAATCGGCCTAACTATACTGATGGGGCTGCGATCGTACACTGTAAAAAATGTTTGTAAAGTTACAGTAGGAAGTATTGTAAAAGTGACAATGGAATTGAATTTTAAACAGAAGCAGCAGTTTCAAATGCTATATTACAGTTCATAGATAGCATTATACACAACCAGTGTAGATTTGCATATTTGGATAAACTACAGTATGAATTGTAGTGAAGGGCAACGACGTTGTATTGTAACATTATCCGGGTGTAAAATTGCAGTACGATTATTATTGTATATTTACATTCAGTAGAAAGATCGTTAAATTATTGTCGAGTTGTATATCGTATACCTTTCCAGATTTTTTTCTTCGCATATAATATGCGGTATACTTCAAAGGAAAATTATCTCAAATGTGCAGGGAGGGATAATGAGTCCCCAGGGGTGCGCGCGCGTTTGACTTAATGTACTTGTCAAAGTCCAATTACTGCACCATTTAACAAAGGTGATGTGTAGGATGATAAAAGGAAATGTATTTGCTCTTATATTCTCGGTGGTGCTGAATATAAATTTATATTTAACCCAACCAGGAACCATTCAATTCATTTTATGGTCCCTGACCCAACCATTACTGTTCTGGGACTTTTTGTCCCCCGCCGCAACGTGGATGTCCGTGCATGCCTGTCTGAATTTTCCGCAAGCGATAACTTCCTAATTAGTCCATGAGCTTGACCACTTACTGGTACCATCTTGAGGGGCAAAACGTCATGGTGATTTTCATGTTAGATTATATATGTAGAGTACAAAAAATCATGCCGGCCATGCCCGGTCGGCAGCTTAGTGTCACAAAGTGGGTCAATCCAAGATGGCGGCAAATAGTTGCTATAATCCACAAGCTGCTATATGTAATAGACCCAATTTTCACTGATGGTTTTCAAATTGAACATATTGGTCGCAGCTTGAAGGGAGGTCGGCATGGGCACATTTATGTGATAGCAGGTTTGATTCGATAAAAAATATTGAACATTGTTTATAAATGTCTTACATTTGTGGCTCAAATCTACACCTGCTATCACTGATGCCAGACTCTCAACGGTGGTGGTTGGGACGCCGAACATGTAGTTCCCGGATCAAGATGCAGCGTAAGCCACCTGTGATGATCTAGATCTGGCAACCTGAAACCACTCTTAGAGATTTCCCCTGTCGTGAGTGAAGCATAGGAATGTCAAAGAGCAACCAATAAGACAGCGAAGAAGGGGGGGGGGGGATACGTAAATACCGAACCCAGGCCGACTACTGGGGAACTAGTAGATCATGTTGTTGTAGCCGTCTTGACCGCTCTGTGAAATCCCTCCGCCTCCGGCATGGCTGTTAGTGATACTTACCTCAGGCTTGGGAATTGCTTGCTGGTCTTGACTGTGGTGTTGTTCGCCCCCCTCCCCCTTTGTTTACGAGAGGGCTAGTGGACTATGCGCTGGGCTGCTACTACAGGTCCCAGTGATGTCACCCTGTCAGTCTGGACGAGATGTCTCGTAAATAGAAGCTGGTAAAAGTCGAGTTGGCTGTGCCTGCGCAGGACTGAACTATATCATCTGACGATAGGTTCCCCCACAGATGCCAGGAAATCATGCGACGATGCTGATGCTAGTAGAGAAGGGGCATCCATTGCAAGTTGATACCCCTCGTTAATCATCTTCAGTCAGGGTGCTATCATATACTTGGTAACATCGGATGTCACCGTCCAGTATAGTGATAGATATAATAGGTGTCTGAATCTTGCTGGATCTGTGCAAAGTAGATAAAGGCGGATGGCTCTACTTGATAGAGAAGGGGCTAATCTACCAATCCGTTGGCGAAGTCCGAAAGTGCCGGAATCGAGTATAGGTATTGTTCACCAAGGCCAAAACGAGTAGGCTCATTCCTTGTTGGAATTCCGGGACCGGGCGAAAGAATGTTCTGAACCAACCCTCCGCTCCGGTGTGGGACTTTCTCTCCAAAGCGTGCCATTCAGATATCCCTGTTCCTAAGTTGAAGACCGTGAGAAAGGCTGTAAGATAGTGTTTTCACTGGACTTGGCTGTAGAAAGTTTGAATGGAAACCTAAATAACGCTCTCAGGACGACCGCAAAGGTTCCACCTGTTTTGTGTTCGTCGAGGTTGTAATGCAGTAGCTCGGAGTAGTGCAGAAATCTGACGAATGTCCACCCTCGCGGACAAGCGTAACACCTTGGCTGGGGTTGATCTGTATCTTTCGATGGCTCTAGCTAATGCTCACACTCGTGGACGGGCATAACACCTTGATTAGGGTTGATCTGTAAATCTCAGTGGTACTGATCTGAAACTTCTTTCCAGATATAGATGGAGTAGAAATCTGTTACTACCAAAGTAGAAGCAACAACGGGATGGATTCCTCGAGACAGGCACTTGAATAAGACCACTTCGACTGGTACAGTTGGGGTGTGGAAGATCGGTTAGCTGATACCGTAGTTTCCGCAACTGTTCCAGATGAAAACTATCAGTGGTACGATGAGAATTATGACGCAGTCATGGTGTGTGATCTTTAGAGGAACTTCATGTATCATGGCGATTGGCAGGAAGGCATAGGCCAGGGAGTTGTCCCACTTGATCAATGAGGCGTCGATGGCCAGGATTTGCAGATCTATGATGAAGCTGACGAAGAGTTGTAGTTCTGCGTTGGCTCTTGCCGCAAACATGTCTCTCAGAGGTTATCCCCAACGATGGAAATCTATTGGAATACCTCTTTGTGGGGCACCACTTCGCCTGGATGATCATGACTCGTGCGAACTACAATGACTCGAGCGAACTGCTTGTTTCCCTCTTAATTATATCATGCTCGATTTAGAGGATACCAAACATGTGTAGGGCGGTATGCGGGGAAGGTGGTCTTTAATTTTTTATTTTCATATTTCTTCCTAAGGAACTGCAACCACTAATAAAAATGATAGATACTACTCAGCTTTGGCAAAATAAATTACTTTCGTGAGCTTACAGCCAAATTAACTTGGGCAAAAGATGGACTTATTAAGTTCACAAATGTGATTTTCTGGGGACACCATGCGGCCGCCATTTTGAATTTGCCCATGAACATTTGCGCCTAGAATACTGCAATTAGACTAAACATGGCCTAAACTATTTAGTCACGCATAAACTATTCAGTCAGGAAGTTTCAACTTGTTAGCTGTCTTCTATACCGAAATAGCCTGAAAACTTTTAAAAACTGCCAGTGATTTCCCGCCTTGGTCAGGTAGGGTTACCGTTCATTGGTTGCCATATTATTCAGACTATGTTGCCACACCAAACAGCACATGATCTGCTTCACTATATTAGATCAGCCATTGTGTAAAATTTGACAGGAATTGAACAGAAAGAATGACCTGTAGCTTGACCAAGAGATCTTTCTTTGATCCTCATGACTTTTCGTAGCTTTTGGGACGCCATCTTGGATTGACCCACTTTTGATACTTAGCTGACACTCTGACATGGCCAGCAGGGTTTTTTGTCACCTACAGATATCACGTGATAAGAAAAACATCACGAAGCTTTGCCCCTCAAGATGGTACCAATAAGTCAAATTTCGGGTCCTAGCTCATGGACTAAATGCTTTGTTGGATTGTTCCGAAATTCGGCATACGCATTCCTTGCCAGTTGATATTGCATTTCAGCAACATCTGCCTGAAGGTGGTGACACTGGGTCAAAATGGGTCTTGCTTCCTTGAGTCCGTGGACACCTGTTAAAATTTTTCACAAGTGATAACGTCCAAATGCTTCGTCGGATTCTCCCGAAATTCGCCATATGCATACCTTGCGACAAGACGCTGGTTGCTACTGCATTTCAGCAACATCTGCCTGAAGGTGGCGCCACTGAGTTTCGCTTCTTCGTGTCCTTCCCAGTTAAAATGGGTCTTGCCCTCTTTTTGTCTGTGGATGTCTGCTCAAATTCTTCACAGACGATAACTTCCAAAAGCTTTGTCGGATTCCTTCGAAATTTAGCATATACACTCTTTGTGACCAGACGTGGGTTGGTATTGCGTTTCAGCAAGATCCGCGTGAAGGTGGCGCCACTGGGTCTTGTTCCAAGCTTCTGTGCATGTCCGTGGTTTCCATTCAAAGTCTTCACAAGCGATAACTTCCAAATGCTTTGTCTAATAATTAGGCATCCCTAAGGATGCCTTATGTGTTTGTCATTTTCTTCCTTCTTCTACTTCTCGCTGTTAGTTTTGAATTTCATGTCGCTTTAAATGAAGGACACCATTTTCTTAAATTTTGCTGTCCAGTTCTTCTATTCCACATCATATGATTTACACTAAAGCTTTTGCAGAAACCATGTTTCATTTCAGAAGTATAATATGAAATAACTGGGGAAATCCCCACAGTACCGAACCCCTGGTTTTTAATTTCGTGTCATCTTGAATGAAGGACAACATTTCATTCAATTTTGCTATTAAATAATTGTATTCCACATCATATGATTTACCCTAAAGCTCATGCACGAACCATTTGTGTCCACACCTTTAACTTGTTATATTAATTACACACTGACTCCATTGTGTAACCGGGGTTTTCCTTTTGCCGTAATGACCCGGCGCACAATGAGTTTCACTTGTGCCCCGGTGTTCAAGTAGCAAGAACCGGGTGTTCATGCCGATCAAATCCGGGGTAATATTTGACCTGAACACCTCCCTAGTTTCAAGAGACACACTGACTTCTTTGTCTGGCATGGGCATTCGTCTGCGTGAATCGCCTGGTCGCCTTCAGGAATTAGCAGGTTTTCATGTAGAAATAAGTGGGTGAGTGTTAAAGTAATTTATTAACCCGTACCCGGTGTTCAAGTGATTTATCAAACAGTTTAAGATTAATCATTGAAAGAACGAACAATGTCCGTTGAAGTGTGCGACGGGAGATAACTCGTATGAAAATGATACAAAAGCCTTTTGATATCGAACTTTCAAGTGAAATTTCGAGAAACACAAGCTCAATTCATCTTCACATTTCAAGTTAAATGCTACACTAGCGTTCCGTCACGTGTAGTGTTCGACTTGGATATGCGAAGATGGCTCAATTGAGCACCACTAAATCACCTTTGATAAATGTCAGTCAAATACAGAATTACTTGAAGTGACAAGCTACATGTATCATTATAGGATCTGCATGGAAATACGCCATGTAAATATCACACTTGTCGAGTGACACCAGCGTCGTCGTGCATTCTTGCTGTAGTTTCACTGAATCCAGTCACAATTTCTTTTTGTGAGCGTTACACTATATGCCTTCTGATATACATAAATTAAAACAGCGACTGCCTCAAATATAGGTATAATCTTTGGTTGTCGCCTGCTAAGCGTTGATTGCAGACTAAGCAGTCAAAATATGACGCGTCTGTATGTCGTAACGCATCATTTTTCTGCCGTACGTAGATGTGTGGGTACAAGTCAAATGTGTACCGGTAAACGTGAATTTCTGTCAGACATTCCCTTAATTATAGGCATAGTATGAGATCATGCGTATGAACATAGGGATATGTAATTTGTATGTCTGCATATTTTGCTTCATATGCGTTTCACGTAATGTAGATTGTGACACGTATATATATCAATTACATATATCTTTTTGTTACAAATCTTTGTAACGATAACGTGAGAGTTACGGACCAGTCAAACGGGTTGTGGAAGTTATGTTTCGTATGCAAATATGTTGTTTGTCCTGAAACAACCATGATGTGTTACACAATACGGCCATTGTGTAAGTTATTTATCGCCTTCGACATCGGGGTACATGCAGAATGAACACTCACACCAGTCCGATTTAAATACCTCGGTATTCAAATCGGACTGGTGTGAGTGTTCATTCGCGACCTCGGTATTCAAATCGGACTGGTGTGAGTGTTCATTCGCGACCTCGGTACTCAAATCGGACTGGTGTGAGTGTTCATTCAGCATGAACCCCTCTGTCTCAGGCGATAACTATGACTTACACACTGGCTCTATTGTGCAACCCGAGGGATTCTTTTTCTGGAATCACCCGATTGACAATGGACTTTGCATGTGCTCCGGTGTTCTTTCAGAAGAACACCTCATCCGATGTCAGATAAACCGGGTTGATCCTTCACAAGAGCACCCCACACACTATATTTCGAATATATATTAACTAAGGTTCTGATAACGCATATATACCACATAAGATTACTAAGCTATGAGGGACTCGTGTTCCTCTATGATAGTATGCTTGTGAAACGTTTATATACATGGCAGACAAACAGATCACTTTAGTGATGGGATGAGTGATTTGCATATACGAGTTGCGAGTTCGAACGGGGTTGTCTCCCATCCCATAGGCATGACTGATCGAGGTGTAATCACACCAGGTCGGAAACGACTAATCTGTCGATCTTCAACCAAAAACATTTCGAGTTACTTTCATATGCACAATGTCCTGCATGTAAGACCAAGCGCACCAGGCAGAACCAGCGAGCGTAATTCAGAGTTCATCATGTACAATGTTAAGTTCATGTCTTCTTAAATGACACATTATCGTGACATCATCGTCACGACAACATGTACTGCTTTGACAGTTAATCTAGTATCACACTTGCGGCAGTGCATTGTACACAGAGGTCGCGAAGCCCACAATACAGCCCAACAACACTAAGATTAAAACCCTTCTGGCTACGAAATTTAACAGGAAATACTATTTACTGCTAACATTAAATGATAAATGCAAAAAGAGCTATTTATACATCTATGTCAACAGTATTGATTTATCGTAAACTTATGATAATAGTATAATCATAACAAAACTGTCTCTTCTTTCCAATATTTTGTTCAAAATGATATCGTCAACATTTATTCTGGTTATATTCACAGCCGTGCTCTTCAATTTGGAACACCTTCACACATGCAAAGTCCATTGTCAATCGGGTGATTGTAGAAAAATGATTCCCTCGTGTTGAACAATACAGTCATTGTGTAAGTCAGTTACCACCCTCGACCTCGGGATTCAAGCTGTATAAACACTCGCGTCCGTGCAATTGCGCACCTCGGTCGCTTCGCGACCTCGGTGTGCAATTGCACGGACGCGAGAGTTCATACAGCTTGAATCCCTCAGTCTCAGGTGGTAACTATTACTTACAACTGAGTTGGGTGCACACTGTGCATATGATCAATTTCCTGAATTGAATTCGACGTTGTGGTTTTTCAGACTGACAGATGATGTGGTGGTTTCTTGTACAGGGAGCTCTCTATGGCTTTCAGGACAGCACACCTACTACTACCCTCAAGGAGAGCATGCATGTCCCCACCCACAGGGCGCCGAGACGCACCCTCTATCTCCCAAACTATCCCTCGTCCGACCCTCATATATTGTGTTCGAGCATATATATCTCCAATATATCTTGGCAGAAGTTGAAATTTGTGTGTTGTCTGCAATATTGGGATAATTCTGCCATCCCTCAATGAATTGTAAGCCCAAAAGGTTTCAATTTATAAGGCACAGACCCGTATTTTTGTATTTGGTAAGTGGGTCCCTTGTCTATAGATCTTGCTTGGAATTGTTTTTCGTGCCAATCCGCCTCTGGGTGGCGCCACCAGGGGCCAAGTTAAAATTGCATCTCCAGACAATAACTTTTGAAAACCTTAAGGATTCTTTCCAAATTTGGTGTGTAGGTACCTTGCCTCAAGATCTGTCTTGATAATGCTGTTCATGTTGATTCGTTCATAGGTGGCGCCACCTGGGGGAAAATTTAAAATTATGTTTCCGGACAATAACTTTTTAAAACTTGAATGAATTCTTTCCACGTTTGGTATACATGCACATTACCTGACGGTTTCGCTTGGAATTGTTTTTCTTGTCGACCTGCTCATAGGTGGCGCCACCTGTAGGCCAAGTTAACCTTTTCTATTTCCATTGTCAAGGGATCTTGCCTCAAGATCTCGGTTGGGATTATTTTTTATGTCTATCTGCCTATATAGCGCTACCTGGGGGCCAAGGTAAAATCGCATTTCCAGACAGTAACTGTTGGACCTGAATGGATTCTTTTAAATTTGGTATGTGGGTACCTTCCCTCAAGGCATCTTAATGATGTTTTTCCTAAGTTTTACGTCTTTACTTTCTTCACAAATAATGAATGTTTCCTTTACTAAAGATGCAAAAGGGATGCTTCCTCGATCGTATTCGGTCGACTGTATCAAGTTTCTTCAATATTTGGCATATGCATTCCTTGTGACAAGATGTTGATTGGTATTGCGTTTCAGAAAGATCTGCCTGTAGGTGGCGCCACTAGGGTTCTTCCCGTTCTTTTGTGCTGCAAGCAATAACTTTGAAAGGCTTTGAAATGTCGCTCAAAATTTGGTTTCCGGGCAATAACTTGAGAACTGCT
Organism: Hanleya hanleyi; assembly: GCA_036873755.1. Classification (NCBI taxonomy): domain Eukaryota; kingdom Metazoa; phylum Mollusca; class Polyplacophora; order Lepidopleurida; family Hanleyidae; genus Hanleya; species Hanleya hanleyi. The sequence goes on from JAVTVY010031734.1 coordinate 81,060, forward strand.
CTTCGAGTTCTTCCCAAATTAGGCATGCATGCACATTGTACCTTGCCATGAGATGTTGCATGGGATTGTGTTATCCACTTCTGCTTAGAAGGTGACGCCACCTGATGACAAAAATTGAAACGTGTTTTTGGTCAAAACCTTGAGAACTGCATGCTCATTGGATTTTTCTCAAATTTAGCGTGCATGTACCATGCCAGAAGATGTTGCATGGTATTGCTTTTCACTCACACTTACTGGTGGCGCAACCTGGAGCCAAAATCCCAAATTTGTCTCCGGGTAATACCATGACCTAAGATGTCGCCTGAGATCGCTTTGCCCACTTATAGCTATAGGTGGCGCCACCTGGTGTTAAAATCAAAATTTGTTTTCAGCAGTAGTAGGGATGGCGTAAATGGAGCAACATTGACCTTTGACCTCAGAAATTTGCATATGACGTCACTTCCGGTTGGGGTGAATGAGGCGTGACCTTTGTACATGCCCAGACTTGTTTGTCTGGGGTTTTCCCCCACAATGGCGGCTAATCCGCCATTTTGTAGCCACCATTTTAGAGCCGCCATTTTGTAGCCGCCATTTTGGAGCCGCCATTTTGGAGCCGCCATTTTGGATTTGCCATAGAAAAACGTATAAAAGGAGGTGATTTTTAGTGGTTTGGTGTATTCATTGCACTACCCCACGGAGCTATCTGACTTACCTGCCTGCTTGACCAGCCTGCCTGCCTGCCTGCCTGCTTGCCTGCCTGCCTGCTTGCCTGCTTGCCTGACCAGCCTGCCTACCTCACCAGCCTGCCTGTATGAAACGTGGAGAAGGTTTTCATTTTACCAGTGCAATTTCACCAGCCTATTACACCGTAGCAGCTACTGACCAGCCTGAGCCCACAGTCATGGAGTCATCCCAGCGAGTTAAGCTTCAGCAGTTCCGTCTTCGCCTCATCGATGAGATGCAGCATGTGGCCGAACTATGTGATCTGCTTATGGAGGAAAACATAATGCTTAAACAGGGTGTCGAAGATATCATGGCGGAGAAAACCACTTCACGACAAAACAGAGCCCTCATCGATGGTCTACTGCGCCGTGGCCCTATGCATTTCTAGCCTTCGTGGAGGCGCTGAAGAAGACGGGAAATGAAGAACTAGCAGATCTACTTCAAGCCCAGGATTCAGAAGATGAAATCTTAGTCATGGACATCACCGAAGAGCGTACAGCTACCAAACTTGAAGAAGTAGCAGATCTACTTGAAGTCCAAGAGCGTACAGCTACCAAACCTACGCACCCAGAGTCTGGTGTACCTATCAAACGCGGTGCACGACCCAAACGGCCCCGACTAACACCTTTAGAAATACCTGAGCAAGTGCTTCAGCCAGTGCCCCAGCAAGTGCCTGAGCCAGTGAAAGAAGAGGTGCTACTTCCTATGTCTGTGCAGGAGATCAATGACATTATCCAGCAGGCCTACCAGGCAGCCCACACGAACATTTGGGAGCTCTCACCCTATTTAACTGTGAGTGTGAAAGAAGAGGAAGTACATTTTAACGCACCGGCCTGGGACGACAAACCAGCTAAGCATATCGCCTTGACGTTGGACACCTGACTAAGACTACAGGCCATTGATTACGCCGTCGATGCGGTGATTGACCACCAGGGGAGTGACGAAGCGAAATTTTATGTGGGTGACGACATCTTTGTCAGCTGTTCTACATTCAACGACATGCTCCTGGTGCATATACGGAAATGGAAAATGTGGTCAGATACGCAAGAGCGTATTCCTTGTCCTCAGGGCGTCACCTTGAAAATAACTGCGTGGCGGAAGCTGCAGAGTCTCACAGCTGTAATTCATGAAGCCCTGTCTGACCAGGTGTCTCAGTATATTTATAAGGAGTACATCGACACATTCCTGGATCATCTCAGACCCCGCATTCGGCACTTGCGTATCCAGCAATGTGCAGGCTGTGTCAACAAGAACGGGGTCTTCAACACGCATACGTGTGTGGACAATAGTATACCATCAGACGCGCTCATCACTGAGGCACTACAGGACGTACAGGAATTGCCCAGGCATTGGAAGCTGCCTGTCCACCCAGAATTCCACGTGAACAGATTGCTACCTTCATCTACGTGCACCAGGGGCGGAAAGACGATGATGAGTTCAAACAAGTCTTGTTGCATAAATATTGAACATTTCAAGTCTTGTTGCATTGAAACATTCAGACATTACCGTATTCCTACATTCTATGTTTATTCTACGTTCATTGAAGCGCCTTGATAGCGTATAATTGTATTTAAAAAATTCAATACCCAGAGTCTACTGTGGTGAAGACGTTCATTCTACTGTGTTAGTCTTGTTGTATAAATATTGAACATTTCAAGTCTTGTTGCATTGAACATTCAGACATTATCGTATTCCTACATTCTATGTTCATTCTATGTTCATTGAAGCGCCTTGATAGCGTATAATTGTATTAAAATTCAATACCCAGAGTCTACTGTGGTGAAGACGTTCATTCTATTGTGTTAATAAAAATAGTAGAAAATTCAAAATGGGTGTTAGTGTTCATTGAGTGTGACCTTTGAACATGTCCAGACTTGTCTGTGTCTGTTGATGTACTGGGGTTTTACCCGGTCGCTGGGAAAGTGGCGGCCAATGACCCGAAGGTGTCGGCCATTGTCCGCCATTTTATTCTTTGCAAAGATAATTGTATTAAAAAAAAAATTCAGCACTAAGAGTCTACTGTGGTGAAGACCTTAGGTTTTCATAGGGGTGATGGGAGCTGGTGTTTTTTTGTGCTTGGAGTTAGAAGCTTCCTCTTTCGAAAGATTGGGGTGGCCCTGAAAAGGGCCTTAAGAAAGCGTTATGACACTGTTTTACGGGCGGAAAATTTTCTTCACCCCGGACACCCACGTCCTACACACAGGGCATCGTATCTTTAAATGCAGTTCCTCCGTATCACTGCACTGGCACGTCACCCCTATACATGTTAGGGATACCAAGCATTCCCGACATAGGCATAGGTGACCGGGAAGAAGGCGTACATGGTCTCTTCCATGTTACACACGCTACAGGTGGATTTATTCTCTTCCTTAGTCAGTTGTTTACGTAGTTTACACTTGTCCTCTTCTAATTGATCAATGTGTTCGTTCATTTGATCAATCTGTTCGTTCAGGCGGACCATCTCTGCCCAAGATGGTGGTGTTGTCATTCCTGTTGCTGTAGCCTGCGTTGTGGTAGCCCGCGTTGTGGTAGCCGGCGTTGTCATTCCTGTTTCCGTAGCCGGCGTTGTGGTAGCCGGCGTTTGGGTAGCCACTGTAGTTGCTGATGGGGGTCTACTATTTAACCACTCTATCTCGGGGAGCTCTTCATCGTCCGTGACATCCTCATCGTCCATAGCATCCCTTATCTCTTGGTCTTGTTGTGTACTTCGCCGTCTCAACGTATCGGCAATATGATGATCATGCACCCGCTGTAAGCTGGTAATTATTGTCACATGTTCATCGTTGTCATCGTTGTCTCCACTGGCGTGAACCACTTCCCTATGATCTCTAGGATCTTGTGCGTTGAATAGCCTCCGTCTGGTAGCCATGATGTAGTTGTGCATGAACGGCTAGATACTGCGCGTTATTTATAGGTTAGGCGGTCATTTCCCAAAATGGCGGCTCCAAAATGGCAGATTAGCGCGCGGACGTCAGCGAAATCTCTCCATTGAGATTGTCCTGGCCCAGACCCGCTAAAATTTTGTGTTTCTTTTCCAACTTTAAACTGGTGTCATTTTGCAATAAATGCGAGTTGACGTTTCAACTTGAAAATTTATTTCAACTTGAACTGAGGGAACTTATCGTGTAGCGTTGAAAAATTCAGAAGGCTAGCGGCAGGCTAACCCACTATTTTAATGATTTTATCGATTTTTAGACCCGTAACGTTATGGGTAGGGTGGTGTGGAAAACCCGGTAAACTTGAAATAAATCGGTTTACCTCAGTAAAAATACGTGAGGTATGTTCCTGACAGCCTTATAATGTCACCCTGAAAATTGCAGCAGGTTTATCGAAAGAAAAGTAGGAATTTTTATCCTATCACGCTGGCTACGGTAACACAGCACTGTACAGTCTGGAGGCAAATGTGAGTACAGCTATGTGTGCCAGCAGGTACGATGATGGCCAATCGTGAAAATTTATTTCTAGGGGATCTCCCTAAACGTCTTAACCTGGCGTGTGTGACCAGCACCGCTTTCAATGGTGGGTGGGTGGAGAATCCGTTCAACTTTCAAGTCCAGGTAAGTGGTACTGATGCCATCGGGAAGGACTTTCCGTTTCGGGTAAAAGAAAGTAAAGGCGTCTCGTTGCTGGATGTACGTCCGCATCTGGTGGTCCACCACCCGAAATCCTCGGTTAGTGCCACTCGCACTGGCCTGGCTTTGCAGCACGTTCAGGTATAAGGCTTTGTCGATGTTGGGATCGCGCCGGTTCACCCCTTTGCAGCTAAACTTATTTTCGTCTCCACCGTAACAGTAATACGTCTTGGAGGAGAGAGCAATCATAGCATCCCCACTCCACTCCAGCTTGAAGAGGCCCGGCGTACGCTTATCGTACTGGTAATGGTCCCGTCGAGGTAGCCACTGGTCCCGTTCCACCTCATACTGTGCACGTAACTCAGGTTTCACCAGGGACTCCCAATCCGCATTAGAGACGGCCATGTAGGCCGAGTCCGTATCCATCTCCATGAGTTGCCGGTCTGATAGATTAAAATACACATCCATGAAATCATACAGAAACTGGAGCATCCTCAGCTTGGCCACCTGGTATACCATACATCCAATCTGCAGGGGTAGGTTGCAACGGATAGTCTTTTTAGCTAAAGTGATTTCATACGTGTCGTCATCGATGACCTCCACGGACCGAAACAGAGGAGAATTCACTTTTTTGCGGGCTTGTGAGGTAGTACAGATGTTCACGTTCACGTGCTTATCCTGGTTCGTGACCGTTTTGCCATAATAACCATTGCCCGTCAATTTCCACGATTCACCGATGATGACCTTACTCGGGGGCTTGATCACCTTGACGATGGGCAGACGTCACGATGTCGGCATTCTCCGCAAAACAGGCGTTGGGTACGTACTGTATCACTTGGTATATTTTCGTAATTTCCAGACCGGGGCTCATGTACCACTGTAGTAGCGGAGTGCCCAGCAAGATTTTCTCTGCCCACATACTGGCAATCAACATCCGTCGAGGTCGAGGCAAACACTCGTGTTGCTCAGCATAGGCCCCCATTGTGTCTCCAATATCATCCCGACCCACCAGCGTGTTCTTAAAGATGGGAGGGCACTGGACGAAGAGGGGCTTAAGAGTGTCGGGAACATGCAAATCACATTCGACAAAGCCGTAGAGGTCCCCAGAACGAATGGCGTCGAACATCTGTGGCAGACTCAGGAGTCGCCGACGACTGAGCGGGTACACGCGCTCTTTTAGGAAACGCCGTAAATGTGGCAGGGCCTGGCACATGGTGTGAAATTCACACTCCCACATTTCGATCAGATGGTATCCTCTCTCTTTCACGTAATCGCCGTTCTCCTGCACTTCTTCCCGTAATTCTTCCGGTGTTTTTCCACGGTGTTCGTTGAAGCGTCCAGCGCTGAAATGGCATTCGTTGTCGTGCCAATAGCAACCGTGAAATTGGAATACGGTCGGTGTTCTACCCACCAGGGCAAACCCATCGACAGGGAGTCGACGATCTCCTATGCGCTTCTCTGTGGCGTTGGTCTGATGGCGTATATAAATTCCCCGTCGATAGGCTTCCCAATCCAACCACTGGTCGGCCAGATGCTTGTAGGGAGTGCGTTGCGGTGTGAACTGCCGGCCTTCCGCCAACCAACCTGTATAATGTCCACTGGGCATAGGTTGGGCCAGAGACCACAGGTACAAGGCATTTGCATCGAAACCGATGATCTTAGCACAGGGTTTTCCACCGAGGAGAGTAGTGACGTCCTTCTCGTGATAACGGTGAAAAATAAGACTAGATCCGCCGACAATGTTCTGCTTTAGACAATCATGCATGTCCGCATCTTTTTGCTGTATCAGCGAGAAGTAGTTAGGAAACTCTTGAAAAAGATGGCGAAGCGCCAGACCCGGTAAACTCAAGCACTCCTTGAAGATGTCAACGTGCATTTCACGACGAAAGAGTTGAACCATTTTCTCGGACGCTTCCAGGAAAGGAACCACATCTAAGTTATTATACCATATCAGGAAATCTCGCAAGGTCTGCCTGTGTTGATCGTTCCATACCTGCTGTAGTTCCCGGTACGTGTCTTCCGGACATTCCACTTGCTTCAAATCGTCAAAGAACGCATCCCGTGGTGGCAACTGTGTTTCCTCCAAATGGTCGAGCGTCGATATATACGTGTAAGGGAGCTAAGTAGTTTCGTACATCCAGGAAATGAAGTGATGTGGTAGTGAGGGCCATATGATTATTGATCTTCTTGATGACGGACTTGATGGTATTAGCCTGGGCCAAGTAGGGGTAGAGAAATTCCTTCACCATGTTCAAGTCATATCGTCCCGAGTTGAAACCGAGCACCAGTAACTGGCCTAGGTATTGTAGGAAGCGCGCTTTCAATTTCTCCGCATACGGTTTAGGTAAAGGTACATCCTACGACTGCATGGGCTCCGGCTCCGGCTCCGGCTCCGACTCAGACTCGGACTCGGACTCTTCATCGTCACTAAACGATACACCCGGTATAGGAATCCGATCGTCCAGCTGGTCCAGTACGTCCTGGAACTTGGACACCAACAATTCCGTACTGGCCGCACTGACTTCCTCTAAATACTCCATCATGCGGGTGATCAACTCATGGGAATCCCCGGTAGACACGAAAAAGACCGGTGTATCGTCATAGCCAGGTACGTTGCTGGAAATACTCACACTCAGGGGAATATGGCACTGCGTTTTCGATGAAAACATGTCCATGGGCTCCAACAGGGCCTCAAAATCGTAACACGCCCGGCAGGGCAAATAACGGTCCTCGTCCGGTATGATCAGACCCTCATCGGCCAGTTCCTCGAAAATAGTAGGCGTATTATGATACACACCACCAGAATATGCTCGCTTCACACTGTTGTCAGAACTCTTCTCGTGTCGATGTAAGTCGGTGGAACGGTGAAACACCCGATGGCATTGGGCACAACTGTAAGACTGGGCGTACTGGCTCATATTGCAGATCAGCGAAAAATGACTCACACCATTGTGGTCGAAGACATTGACTTTCATGGTAGAAGCATACCGTTCTGTTGAACGACGAACCAATTCAGCCACAAATGTATCCTCCTCGCATCGTAATCGGTATACAAAGATATTGATGTTGAACAGTGTTTCCACGTCATCCAAATTCTTGAACGGGACTCCACGGAAGTGCCGCTCATCCAAGTCTTGCGCCTGTAAATACTGTTCCCAATAGTCATTGGCCACTCTGTCACAAGCCTTGGGATTACACTCGTCCAGATGCACGGCCAAACACCGAAACAGACATTTCCGGTCTTTGTAGGGCCCATTACCCCTCCGTTAATGCATACAGTCCGGGTCGATGAAGCAACCAAGGTGGTAGTAGTACAGGAGCACCGATAGGATGATCTCTCATTTTCGTGACGAAAAATGTGACGTTGGTCACCATTTCCACAAGCCATTTGGTATTGGGGCGTTGCAACCGGGCCCATTCTAATGGATCCAACGTAGTCAGTTGGTCGATGAGTGGCTCCAGAGAAATCGCATCCGTCACCGTGAACGGCTGGTCAAACACATAGGTATTATTGCTGGGATAATAATACCACACCTGGTCCGTCTCCTTGTGCCGTAAAATGTAACCGAATGTCATATTCAACTTGAACGCTGTCTCCTGGTATGTGAAAATGTTCTCGGCATAGGTAGACAGATTCGTGAGGTCTTGCAGTCGATAGTTATACAAGTCCAATAGACGACGGTTACGGTGAAAACAATGGCGTATGGTAGCCCAGTGACATCGATAAATGTCACTCACACGCTCGTCTTGGGGTAAGACTTCAACCGGAGGTGCTGCTGGGTTCAATGGAAAATCTTCTCCACGTCTCATGCTTCTCTCCGCCTCTCGTCAGAACAAGCAGGCAGGCAGGCAGGCTGGTCAAGCAGGCAGGTAAGTCAGATAGCTCCGTGGGGTAGTGCAATGAATACACCAAACACTAAAAATCACCTCCTTTTATACGTTTTCCTATGGCGGCTCCAAAATGGCGGCTACAAAATGGCGGCTCCAAAATTTTATGTCCCTTGGGATTGTATTTCGCCTGCTTCTGCATACTGCTGGCGACACCTGGTGGGAAAATCTGAAATCTGTTGTCTGACAATAATTTGACAACTGGAAATAAATTTCCAAAATGGCGGCTCCAAAATGGCGGCTACAAAATGGCGACTCCAAAATGGCGGCTACAAAATGGCGGATTAGCCGCCATTGTGGGGAAAAACCCAAGACAAACAAGTCTGGACATGTACAAAGGTCACGTCTCATTCACCCCAACCGGAAGTGACGTCATATGCAAATTTCTGAGGTCAAAGGTCAATGTTGCTCCATTTACGCAATCCCTACTACTTTCAGCCATTAACTTGATAACTGCCCCTCGGAATTTCCTCAAATTTAGGATGCATGTATCATGCCAGGAGATGTTGCGTGGGATTGCCTTTCGCTCACTTGTACTTTCCGCTCGTCAGATTCTTCTTAAATTTGGTATGAATATACCATGATATATGATGTCGCTTGGGGTTGCGTTTGGCCCACTTGCGCCTACAGGCAGCAGCACATCGTGTCAAATCTAAATTTGATTTCGCTCATCGGATTTTTCTCCAATTTGGTATTCAGATACCATGCCATGATATGTCCCTTGGGATTGTATTTCGCCTGCTTCTGCATACTGCTGGCGACACCTGGTGGGAAAAATGTGAAATCTGTTGTCTGACAATAATTTGACAACTGGAAATAAATTTCCAAAATGGCGGCTCCAAAATGGCGGCTACAAAATGGCGGATTAGCCGCCATTGTGGGGAAAAACCCCAGACAAACAAGTCTGGACATGTACAAAGGTCACGCCTCATTCACCCCAACCGGAAGTGACGTCATATGCAAATTTCTGAAGTCAAAGGTCAATGTTGCTCCATTTACGCAATCCCTACTACTTTCAGCCATTAACTTGATAACTGCCCCTCGGAATTTCCTCAAATTTAGGATGCATGTATCATGCCAGGAGATGTTGCGTGGGATTGCCTTTCGCTCACTTGTACTTTCCGCTCGTCAGATTCTTCTCAAATTTGGTATTCATATACCATAAGATGTCACTTGGGATTGTGTTTCGCACACTTGTGTCTACAAATCTAAATTTGGTTTCCAGGCAATAACTTGAAGACCCCTCTTCAGATTCTTCCCAAAGTTCGTATGCCGATACATGTACCATGTCATGAGATGATGCTTGGGATTGCGTTTTGCTCACTTGCATCTACAGGTGACGACACCTGGTGGCAAATTTAAAATTTGGTTCCCGGACAATAGGTTGAGGATGTATTCAGCTTCTCGTCAAATTTGGTTTGCAGATATCACTTGGGGACCGGGTTGCTTCTCGGTTACATAATTTCCATGATTCACTGCATGGAAACAACCCTGACCTATTTCTGTTACATCAACAATTTGGGAACATGAACCATCCCCATGTGCCTCCTCTAGGCCCTAGTGGGGAGATATTTATTTTGAGATTATTTTGTTCCGGCATATTTACTGCTGGGCACCCAGATAAGGATGACAAAATCTAATAATTACCAACTAAACTAATCCCCCATAAACATGACCTATCCCCCATAAACAAACATCAAGTATACCTTCGAAGACTGAATAAATATTACATAATAATCTAGTCCTTTAGTTTGGTTCAACCCAGGTGGGAAGGTGTGTCATTGACAGCAGCATAAAATACCGAGGTCATTAAATGCTAGTTTAACCATGATTTAATACAGATACATCAAGATTGTGTTGATGTTTAACAGAATACAGTACAACCTAAACAGTTAATTTGAAGAATTCATACTTTTCCGATAATAACATCTCATCTCGCCGTATAGAGTAGATCAAATTTGTACTTGTAATATTTTGATACATGTAAATAGAAATTCAGCATTTGTCTTCTCTCAGTGTATATATGACCAATATATCAACAAGAAATTCTGGTATAGAGTTAAAAAAAAATAGTTTATGCGTTTTTGATTAAATAAAGATTCTAACCATTAAATATGGTTAATATTCTATTTTTTGAGATGTATTGAATATTTAAAAAATACCCACCGTCCATTATCTACATGTATCAATCATTCAACATGGAATTTCGGATAAAAGACACAAGACCTTTCTTGAAGTAACAGTGATAGGGGTATGCATTATGTTATCCCAAGAATAAAAGATAATAATTGTATTAATATTATCTATGGATGCATGGGATACTTATAGTGCAAAAGATTAAGCAGTTTGTCAAACATCAACATGGAATTCTGAGAACAAAATCTAAAAATTTTACTTGTTTACTATTTAGATTACCTATATGCTGAAAGCACATAAACTACATGTATGATCACTAAACGCCACAAGTAATTTCAAGATTACCCCTCAAACCAATAAAGCAATGGGCCAGCTGATGAATTCCATAACATTATTTCTTATTCCAACATCTTGTAATATCAGTCAGAGAGGAACGCTCTTGCTTGTTTGATAAGTGCTACAAATGCTTTATGACAGTGTACACGGTAAAACAGGATGCTGTAATTTTACAGCAAAAAGTGTTTGCAACAAGCAGCCAGAGGATGCTAGGTCCCCCGCCAAAATGGCAGCAATATTTATAAGCGCTGTCGGTTTCAGAAGATATTCATGAGGATGGCAACAGCTACTTCACAGGCGTAAGAAGCAGAGGGGTCTTTCCACCTTCCCAGGTTTTGAGATCAACTCCGAATGGCTGACTGAATGTTGATTGCTACTGTAATATATTTTCTTTACCATGTAGCATGAAAATTATGTAACCGAAATGCAACCCCAAGAGACAACTCATGGCATATTATCTGCAAACTAAATTTGACAAGAATATGAAGGCATCCTCAACCTATTGCCCAGAAACCAAATTTAGACTTTGCCACAATGAGTCACCACCTGTAGGTGCAAGCAGGCAAAACACAATCCCAAATGACATCTCATGTCATGGTATCGGCATATGAACTTTGAGACTCTGAAGAGGGGTCCTCAAGTTATTGCCGGTACTAGATGCCCACCGGTGTTCATGTTATTTGGGGCGGGTCACATATGAATACAAAATTTGAGAATAATCTGATGAGCAGTTGCCAAATTATTGCCCGGAAACAAATTTTTCCACCAGGAGACGCCACCTGTAGGCAGAAGCGGGAAAAATACAATCCCAAGGAACATGGTATCGTGGGGACATCTGCATACCAAATTTGAGAAGAATCCGATGAGGGTCTTCAAGTTATTGCCCAGAAACCAAATTTAGATTTTGACACCAGGTGACGCCACCTCTAGGCGCAAGTCAGTGAAATGCATTATCAAGCGACATCTTATGTCACGGTACATTCATACAAAATTTGAGAAGAATCCGATGGTCAGTTCTCAAGTTATTACCCGGAAACGAATTTGTGATGTTGCCACCAGGTGGCGCCACCTGTGAGTGCAAGTGAGCGAAAGGCAATCCCAAGCAACAGCTCCTGGCATGGTAAATGCATGCCAAATTTGAGAAGAATCCGATGAGCCGCAACGTTTCTCATGTTACCCAGAAAGGTACATATGTAGGATATTTCAAAGAAATTCGACCAAGTGTTTCTAAGTTATCACTTGCAGCATGGAATAATGGAATGAACTCTAGTGGCGCCACCTCCGGGTGGATTTTGCTGAAACGCATCACCAACGGTGTTTTGTCGCAGGGAATGCATTTACCAAATTTCAAAGAAATCCGACAAATTGTTCGAAAGTTATCTCTCGCGAAGGATTTGAACAAACATGAACGGACATGCATTAAAGATTGGAACAAGACCCAGTGGCACCACCTACAGGCGGATCTTGCTGAAACGTAATACCAGCGACGTCTTGTCGCAAAGAATGCAGATGCCAAATTTCGGAGGAATCCGACAAAGCATTTAGGAGTTATCGCTTACGCAGTATTTGCACGGACATGCACTAAATATAGGAACAAGACCCAGTGGCGCCACCTACAGGCGGATCTTGCTGAAACGTAATACCAACAGACGTCTTGTCGCAAAGAATGCAGATGCCAAATTTCGGAGGAATCCGACAAAGCAGTTAGGAGTTATCGCTTATGAAGCATTTGCACGAACATCCACTAAAGATTGGAACAAGACCCAGTGGCGCCACCTACAGGCGGATCTTGCTGAAACGTAATACCAACAGACGTCTTGTCGCAAAGAATGCAGATGCCAAATTTCGGAGGAATCCGACAAAGCATTTAGGAGTTATCGCTTACGAAGTATTTGCACGGACATGCACTAAAGATTGAAACAAGACCCAGTGGCGCCACCTACAGGCGGATCTTGCTGAAACGTAATACCAAGAGACGTATTGTCGCAAAGAATGCAGATGCCAAATTTCGGAGGAATCCGACAAAGCATTTAGAAGTTATTGCTTACGAAGTATTTGCACGGACATGTCCGTGCATGCACGGACAAATAGAAGCAAGACCCCAGTGGCGCCACCTACAGGCGGATCTTGCTGAAACGTAATACCAAGAGACGTCTTGTCGCAAAGAATGCAGATGCCAAATTTCGAGGAATCCGACAAAGCATTTAGAAGTTATTGCTTACGAAGTATTTGCACGGACATGTCCGTGCATGCACGGACACATAGAAGCAAGAACCATTTTAAAGTCCCCGGCCGCGTTGCGGCGGGGGACAAAAAGAGTACCAGCTGTTTTCAGTGTATTTTTACAGGATACTCCGATATGTATTTTACAGCACATGCCGTAAAACAAAATTGCTGTAATTTTACAACCGTGGTAGTATTGTATATTTAGAACGAAAATACAGTTAAATCAACAAAAATAGTTGTACAAGTCCATGTTCAGCAGAAATTCCACTGGATATTTAAAAGAGATAAGTTCCCTAGTGTCTCTTCTTCAAGAGAGTGGAAAAGACAAGCAGCCAGAGGATGCTAATTCCCCCGCCGAAATGGCAGCAATATTTTTTAGCATTGTTGGTCTCGGGGGATATACACGAGGGAGGCAACTGCTACTTCATAGGCCTTGGGTGCGGAAGGGTCTTTCTGCCTTCCCAAGTTTAAAATCAACTCAGAACGGTTGACTGAACGTTGATTGCTTCTGTAATATATAGAATTCCCGTGTTCTATCTGTAAATTTTTTTGTCCCCCATAAATCTGAACTTTTTCAGCCCCCCCCCCACCGTTTGATATTCCGGGAATTGATAATGGAATTGAAATTTTGTTATGTCATTTTTTTCCAAATGTGAGCATAACTATATATGCCAGAATATTAACAAAAGTAGTATATAAAGAGGAAATTCCTTATAAAAATTGTGGGTCCCAAATGTGGGTCCTCGCGGAGCTGACGTCACTTCCGGTGACCTCGCGATGTTGTCACATCCGGTCAAAGGTCGCATCCGGGTCAAAGGTCACTTCCGGGTCAAAAGTCAATTCCGGTGAAGTAAACAAGAGTCATCTCTCCTACATAGAAGACCCCAGTGACTTCCAATGTTAATCTATGCGGAGCGGACAGTCTTCAACCTAATAGGAAACCCACCGATGGTCAATGGCGGTATGGGTTGTGGGATCTTGTTTTCTTCGTCCCATCACGTAGAACACGATGGGCAGGGTCGTGAAGCCAAGCGGTGAATTTTCTCCTGAAAAAGTCACTGTACGCATGCGCAGTATGCAGAGAATATGGGAATAAACGTTTTGGGGTGTAGGTGAGCCACTAGGGCTTCGATTGAATCAAGTGAGGTATCATACTGAAGCACTCATGACGCGATGGATGAGAGGTGGAAATGAAGTCATTCTGTGCATGCGCAGTAGACAAAGTGTATGGAAATAGACGTTTTGGGGTGTATGTGAGCCACTGATGGTCAGATTTGGTCGAGTGAGGTATCAGTGTGAAGCATACGTGAGGGAGCATCCGACGGAATGGCTGAGACGTGGAACTGAGTCATTCTGCGCATGCACAGTAGACAAAGGGTATGGAAATAAACGTTTTGGGGTATAGTTGAGCCACTGATGGTCAGATTGGGGCGAGTGAGGTATCAATGTGAAGCATACGTGAGGGAGCATCCGACGGGATGGGTGAGACGTGGAACTGACGTCATTCTGTGCATGCACAGTAGACAAAGGGTATGAAATATACGTTTTGGGGTCGAAATGGACCACTATTGGTGCGATTGGGTCGAGTGAGGTATCAATGTGAAGCATACGTGTCGAAGCATCCGACGGGATGGGTGTGATGTAAAACTAACGGCATTCTGCGCATTCGCAGTAGACAAAGTGTATGGAAATAGACGTTTTGGGGCCGAGGTGGGATTCTGGTGGTCAGATTGGATCGAGTGAGGTATCAATGTGAAGCATACGTGAAGGCGCATCCAGTTTCACCTCATATTGATGGGAGTGTTTCAATGTGGATATTGGGAGAATCCGTCAAATTCAACCTTAGGCGGGACTCGATAACCGGAATTCTATCACGGTCGTTCATCTATTTCAGACACAAGGTGAATTTGAACCAAAGAGTGGATGCAATTGAGGAGTTGAACATCGACGGGAGCACGTTTTACAATCTGACCATTTTCACCACCGCAACAGTCGACGGTTACACTAGTGACGTTTCCGTAAGTCTAGAAACTATCAGCTGTAAGACGCAACCTGCCCAAGGCGCATGTCCCGTTCCACAGGCTCACTTCTAGCCACCTTGCTGGGGCATAATAACACCCCAACCAAGGCAACAGTCAGAATTTCGGGCAGGATATTCTCCCGAGCGCACACTGCCGGAAGTGGCATCATAAATGCCGATCACTTTCATTTCTCTGTTATATCTAGGTTGACCACCGCAAGGATCTTCTAGGGGTCATTTTCCTCAGTTGATAAGATCCAACCTACGAAAAGTAGTTCGCTCATGTGCAAAACTGAGGAGATTAGTGGATTGTGCTTATAAAACGGAGCATGCGCTGAAGGGAGCTTGGCTCACTCCGTTTATGTTCCTGTCGTCGAAAAACGGACTTTTGTCATCTACTCCTGTTCATGAGCCAGTTGGGTTGGTCGGCGCCATTCTGAGGTACAAATCAAAAGTATCACCAATGTCAGACGTTCGCTCAGGGTTCAGCTCACACCGCCGAATGTGACATAATACAATATTTAAAACTGTGTTTGTCGTTGTTATGGTAACTTTTCGCTACTGTGTTATATCTCATTTGATTATAGCGATAAAAAGATTGTTCTTGAGTTTATGTTCCCATTTGATATAGTTGTTCGGTGGTATTTAAACTGAACCTCGTGCGAGTGAGTTTTCCCTGTACGTCATAGCCACGTCCCTAAATGCCATCTTCCGCTATTAAGGGCAGGGTTAAATGGAGTGAGCCTGTGAAACGGAGTATGCGCTGTGGGGAGGTTGGTCTGGATATAATGCACAGATTTACACTCTATATCAGCCCCATAATGATCATGTTGTTCAGTCCAATCGCATTGATTTTAATTTCCTTCATTGCTTGGAAAAGAAAAATAATTTGACGTCAAAGTTCCCAATTTCATAGCTAATTATTTTTGGAAAATTTTAATCTAACCTCACTATTGCGTATTTAGGAAACGTCATGTTCAAATGCAAAGTGATGACCACGAGGGTCATCTCAAAAAGGAATCTGGGGATTCTGAACTGAATTACAAGCGTCTAGTCCGTCATTCATAATTCAGCCGTCGTCCATTAGAGAATATCCGCTTTCATAATCCAAAGATCTATTCCATATTCCATATAACAGTATTAGCACCAAAGTCAAAAAGACAATCATATTATACATAAACATACGCTTGTTTCCTGCAAGAAAGAAGCGGTCAACAGTTTTCAATGATGCCGGCAAGACATCATGATGTTCCAAAAATATCAAATCCGTATCGTTGATCAGTATTCTTAATCCATAATATTCGTTGTAAAGTCGTCATCTAAAGAATGATGTATCTCAGTCACGCTTTGATTGTGACTGTTCATATGAGCACCATGAGGATTTTCAAGTACATGGGTTCATACGGCCCCTAGCCCCAGGTTAAGCGGAATTAGACACAAGTTACGAAACGTAACGCCATAGACAAATTGACTACGGGTTTATAGTCGGGTTGCTTAGGATAGCTCTCTAGATTTGTATCTAATACCGCTTATGCCGGTGCTAGGGGCCGTGTGGTCATATCATCCATGTTGCCACATGAACAGGTACAATAAAAGCTTATCTGAGATACAACACATATCACGAATCGTTAGATTCTTGATATGTGCTTTAGAATAGGTTTACCAGAAGACTATTCTGTGAAGTCATATGACGCAGTCAGTATGTCGTCACCTCTTCCCACTTCTCTTATATGTGTTGTAATTACTTCGTAAAGATCGTGACCTACTGGAGCAAAACACCAAACCTGGCACATTCGTCACTTGAGTCTCAGAGAACAATATCAATTGGGGTGCCACTTCATGTGGGACCTGTCATGCCCTCTTGTCCAGAACAAGGGCAAGGAAATATTATCGTTGAATGAATACCGTAGTTAGATCCCCAGTGATTACGTTATTTTCAGTATTATTGAGGCTATAGGAAGCTAAAAAATTTCATAGTACAGTCTCGGACACAATGGTTGGTGCATTGGTAAAAAAAATCCAAACTTTGACACAACAGTGTATTTCTGACGAATTCGATTGATTCTTCAGTATTTCTTTGACGGTTCGTGAATCTCCGAAGGGTTACCTGTTTTCTGGAGTTTTGTTAGACAATCTACCTGTATTGAAATTCCAATTGTGTACCATTTTGTACGAACTATCATTAATCTATGCAAATTCTTAAGAACGGCAATGCGAATGAATAGCAATTTTTCCCCTGAGAAAGTGGCACTCGTAACCGTTGAAATTAAAAGTGTTTTGCGACCACATCTTGATCATTTGATGTTATTTGTTATGCTGGCGTCACTTTTTGGCGTGGTATCCGGAGTCACTTTTCGACGTAAAACGC
This sequence comes from Hanleya hanleyi, assembly GCA_036873755.1. Classification (NCBI taxonomy): domain Eukaryota; kingdom Metazoa; phylum Mollusca; class Polyplacophora; order Lepidopleurida; family Hanleyidae; genus Hanleya; species Hanleya hanleyi. The sequence goes on from JAVTVY010031734.1 coordinate 98,308, forward strand.
CATGGTATGCTTGTTGCAAGGTTTTGTAACCCATAAATGAAAATTGCCTCATTCTGTCACAAAAGCAGCTTCAAACTGCTTTAGGAGAATAGTGTGACAGGTGTTCTGCGCAAGTCCCACTGCGCAAGTGTGTGACGTAACTTTCTCCACTGTGATGCGGTCGACGGTGATGCGGTCGCGAGAAAAAGCCTCCGTGGACAGACAGTAGTCCCAAATACGCGGGGAGCCGGGGGAAATTCTCCGGCAACCGTCGGGACATTTTGAGGGCGAGAGGGGCCCCTAGAGGACCGATAGGGTCGAGTGAGGTGTGAACGTGAAGCGCTCCTCCAGGACGATTAAGTCGTGGGTGGGTGCATGTAAATTTAGGATTTTTCCCGAAAATATAAAAAGTGGAACATCCGTGAACCTTTTGAAAAATTTGACCGCTTAGCTCCGAGACCCTACCCATCGTGTTTTACGTGGTGAGACGAAGAAAACAAGATCCCACAACCGATAGCAAAATTCACAAAAAATGGTATACCCCATACAGGCATTTTCCATATAGATGCAAATGTGCGAATCAGGCGCTATTGTAGGGGTAAAGTCCGTGTTCCGCTTTTTATATTTTCGGGACAAATCCTAATTTTACATACACCCCCCCACCCTGCCACTCTCAACAGGCCCCGATATGCCGGGGACCGATATTAGCCCTTTTGGACATGGTTGATAGGAGTTTCTCCTATTGTAGGGGTAAAGTCCGTGTTCCGCTTGTTATATTTTCGGGACAAATCCGAAATTACATGCAATCACCCATGACTCGATCGCCCTGAAAGAGCGCTTCACTTTGACACCTCACTCGACCCAGTCGGTTCACTAGGGGCCCCTTTCGCCCTCAAAATGTTCCGAAGATTGTCGGAGAATTTTTCCCGGCTCCGCATGTATTTGGGACTACTTTCTGTCCGCGAAGGGTTTTCCCGCGACCGTATCACCGCTTACTGCATCACCGCGGAGGAATACATACCCCAAAGGTCCCGTGTCCGGAAGTGACGTCACACACTTGCGCATTGGGACTTGCGCGGAACACCAGCGCACACCCACCATGCACACTTCCGGGGGGGTTTTCTGCGCATGCGCAGTGAAGCGCCAAAGATCCAATATCCCTTCTATATACTACTGTCGAATCTTCGGCATACATGTCAATTTCGGATGTGCTGGAATAAACAACTGCCCAAGTATGCTTCCCTAGGGGGTACGCCGTGAATCACTGGCTTTGTCAGTGATATTTCACCTTTAATGGAAACACACTGTTGTCGATCGGTTTTGAGTATGATTTGAACTGATTCATAGCATTATTACCACAATGGCACAGATATGTGGTGACTGTGTTCATGTCAATTTGGCATAGAAACGACCATAGTGGATTTGATAATTTAATACACAGATTAATATAGGATTATTCATTGAGTAGTATTGGCAACGGAATATCCATTTTCCATGTTAAAATCTCATAAAGCACACTGAAGCGAAATTATTTCGAATAGAACGTTGAGAGAAAATATTTATCCCTATATCATGTCTCTCTAGGTGCAGGAGCACGAAGAAACTATTGCAAATATTGAAAGAAATATTTCATTATTTTATAGTCTCAACCAAAACAAGTTTGCGCAGAGCAAGTGATCATCGCTGGTCCAAGACGTGCCCAGGAGCTAATCAAGTGGGAACCACTACAGAATGATCCGGCTATCATCGAGGCCCTAAACTCCGTCATCGATTCTCACTCCGTCAAGATCTTTATGTCGTACCCAGAAGCCTGGTGGGACAACCTGGAAATTAATTACAAATATCTGATCTCCGATCTCCCTTCGCAGCGTTCAACGGAATACGGTCGCTTCAAGACCGATGACGGACAAGAGAGAGCCATGTTACTGCACTATATCAACGGAGACACCGATGTTGACTACTGGAATGAATTACGTAAATTCGAAGGAACTATTTCTTCGGAAGCAGTTCCTGCGGCTTACGCCGTAAGTAAGAAAGTTTCAGAACACGTGCATTATCATTTAGCGGAGATTTTCAACATAGATGTTAAGGACATCCCTGCTCCACTTGACGGGATAATGATTGTTTGGGGAGAGGATTCGTATGGTGGATCCATGCACTTTTATCGACATGGCTACAACTGGGACAACGTTCCGAAACTGATGAGGCAGCCATCAAAGACGGATAAAGTGTATGTGGTCTCGAATTCTTACGCCAGCGAGATAGAGTCAGGATGGGCTGAAGGAAGCCTGTTAGCGACAGAAGATGTCCTCGAAGAATTTTTCTCTCCGTGCTTGTCCTAAGAATTGAAAACCGTAGGTCACCGCATGTTCGACTGTCTATTGTAAATACAGTGAATACAGTTTTAGCCGGTATTAGTGTAATTTGCAGCAAAGGCATGATGCATGATTACTGTCTGCAGCTTAGGGTAGATTATCTACTTATTTTCTGAAAAAAAGAAAGAATCGTTAACATGTTATGGAATATTCCCGACAATATCACCATTGGTATATTCCTTAAATTCATTCCATGGCATGCTATGGAATATTCCTTGCTATGTTGTCCAATATTTCGCTGGTGCTATAGTCGGGGAATATTCCATTACTTTTTGTTGTTGTGTACATGTCGGTACAGACGTGGATTGTGCAGATCTGCGTGAGAATCAACTTACCTTTGGCTTCTATTCACTGCCAGGTGACGAACCATTTTAATTCCTTGGGCCAAATTATACAACCGATATCCTAATTATAAAGGATAGCCTATGTGACATTTACAAAGGCAACTGTTTTTATTCGAAGTTGCATCAAGCGATGTTGGGTTTTCGTTTATTTAGTTTATTTAAATCGTTGCCCATACAGGCTCAGTGGACCCAATTATGGAGATTATGGAGATATACGGTTCGTAGATTAAGACAATTTTAAAAATAGATAAATATATATGGTTTGTTACAAAAGTACAGTTCGACGAGCAAGCTTTAAAAGCTTTCAATTCGTTGAAGACATTAACTTCTGAGGATGGCTGAAAACTGAAATTGGAATGCTGGGTGACATTGGGGCAGACAAAAAAATCTTAGGATTTGACCATAAACAGTGTAACATAAATACATTGCTGTTGCTGACCAAAAAATACATATACTCGTCAAAGTTTGGAACTCAAAGCTTAATTTAAAAGCCCTTCAAAATATATTGTACCAGAACTACTGCACAGAAAAATATACTGCCGTAACAAGCGGGAAAATAGAAAAATTCAAACAGAAATGAGCGCTCTTTGAAAACTTCTTTAAAACATATAGCACTTCAAACGAGTAAAAAAATTTCAAAGCAACAGTTAATGGTGTCCACAGTGTTTATGTTTTGGTGGCAATTTATATATGTTGGTTTAGTATGAGGGGAAGCAGGTGTGTCGAGATTTTAAACATTGTGGAAAGCTGACTTACGAGAGATGTTATTTTCGAGTCATCTTCGCATATCCAAATTGAACACTACAGGTGTTGAAGGTGTTTCCTTGGCTGAACATAAAACATTATCTGATCAAAATACGGATTCGGTGGTCTCATAGCTCTCTAAATAATCCGTTGTCCATATCAGGAGAAGTGCAATGTATGACCTCTTTAAATTTCAAATTTGATTGGCTATTCGAAAGAAATTAACATTAATACAGACACAACTTGCCATATTTGGAAATCATACAGGCAAACATCAAAGAAAATCCTCGTTGCACGGTGTTGACCAACTCCTATCTTGATTGACTACATGACATCACGTGTCTCCCGGTTTGAACAATCTACTCTATTCATTGAGTCAGGTAAATGACGCAACGTTAGTGTAGTGTTTAACTTGAAATGTGAGGATGTATTCAAGTATGCATGTACAAAGTATGTTTATTTGTATTATTGTTTTATAATATGAATAAAAAAAAAGAAAATAATAATAAAAAGTTCTGAGGAACCTGTTCTTCGTGTTTTTCCTACTTTTTTCCCTCTCCCACTCCAGAAACTTGTCCTTGATGTATTCAATGCAAGTCTGACAGAAAACAAAGCATTAGTGAATAAATTGATCATTGAATAGTTGGCTTGTCAAGATATGTCTTTTTTGCACTTCCAGTCAAAGTCTAATTCGTTCTAAATTCATGTCCTGATTATACTTCATCTGGGGACAAACTAACCACCCATAAAAAATAAGCCAGGTGCTTCCTCTCATGCTTTCGACGTTAAAGTTTTAAATTTTATTTTCTCGCCTGAACTGTTGAATGGGTACTTCCATATATGGTTGCCGCGACTGACCAATCAGAATCAAAGTTTGAGAAAATGCGGTCAATCAGTTCTGGGAGACGGGTAAAACGGACAGTGAGCTTGGCAGTAGTATATATTGCGCATTTCGAGGTCCCGGCGCCTCACTGCGCATGCGCGAGAAAGTGGTGTGCGCAGAAATGGAGAGGTCATGAGATGTGCGCAGGCGTGTTCTGCGCAAGTGTATGACGTCACTTCCGGTCTGGGTGAATCGGGCGTGACCTTGGGGGCATGGATTCCTCCGCGGTGATGCGATCTGGCGGTGATGCGGTCTGCCTCCGCGGACCGAAAGTAGTCCCAAAACCGTGGGTTTTCGTGAGAGCGTTCGGCAATCTGTAGGGACCGCTAACGGACCGATTGGGTCGAGTGAGGTATCAATGTAAAGCAGTCGTGAGGGAGTATCCAACGGGCTGGGTGTGAGGTGGAACTGACGTCATTCTGCGCATGCGCAGTAGAGAAAGTTTATGGAAATAGACGTTTTGGGGTCTAGGTGGGCCACTAATGGGCCGATTGAGTCGTATGAGGTATCAATGTGAAGCATACGTGAGGGCGCATCCACCTGGGCTAGTGTCTCCTTTGTTTTTAACATTCTGCGCATGCGCAGACAGGGAATTGTGGGAGAAGGGTACGGAAATAGACGTTTTGGGGTTTAGGTGGGCCACTAATGGGCCGATTGGATCGAGTGAGGTATCCATGTAAAGCATACGTGAGGGAGTATCCAACGGGCTGGGTGTGACGTGGAACTGACGTCATTTTGCGCATGCGCAGAAAGTGTATGGAAATAGACGTTCTGGGGCCTAGGTGGGCCACTAATGAGCCGATGGAGTCGTATGAGGTATCAATGTGAAGCATTCGAGAGGGAGCATCCACCTGGACTAGTGTGCCGTTCGTTGTCAACACTCTTGGGGTCTAGGTGAGCCACTAATGGTCCGATGGAGTCGAGTGAGGTATCAATGTGAAGCATTGGTGAAGCAGCATCGGCCTGGACTAGTGTGTCGTTTCCATTCTGCGCATGAGCAGACAGGGAATTGTGGGAAAAGCGTATGGACATAGACGTGTTGGGGTCGAGGTGGGCCACTAATGGGCTGATGGGATCGAGTGAGGTATTCATGTGAAGCCTATGTGAGGGGGCATCCGCCTGGACTAGTGTGTAGTTTCCATTCTGCTGCGCAGGTCACGTGGTTTGTGACGTCACTTTCGGTTTTCAGAATGACCTCCGAACACAGAAGAGTTCTATTTTTATCCTTAGACGTATGGAATTCATGTACTAGAACATCCGGGGACCTCTTCAACATCCGGGTTCTTTTCAACATCCGCGACCTCTTCCACATCCGGGTTTTCTCCGGCCCCGGCCCGTCCCGGGCCGCAGCGCGCGCGTGGGTTACTCCGGCCGCAGTGCGCGCGCGATCACCGGCAATGCGCGGATGAATGTCGGGTCAAAGGTCACATCCAGGTCAAAAGGTTAAAGGTCTCCCTTTCGGTAAGGTTCGGCAACAATGTTGCGGCATCGATATACAGAGCTTGAACACAAAAAGGGGATTGTAAATTAACCTGGGAAGGATGGGCAGTTCCATTCGGGCCAATCAGCGGTCGAGAAAAAGAGCCAATGAGCGATCGATAAAAGAACCAATGGACGGATACTAGAATTTCGCTCACGTCTGCGCCTACATCCGGGTACTAGGATGCTTTCGCCTACGTCCGCGCCTACATCCGGGTTCTTGTACATCCGGGTAATGTTTTCTGGACATGGATGGGTTACCTTTGGCCCCATCCTAGGCCACTGATTGGCTAATCCGGTGTTCCAGGCCAGTTTGATCGAATCCCCACAAGACAGTTTTTTTTGGTGAGATATCATTTTGTTTTTTATTCAGTAACACCAACAACGTGAGAACAACCACGTGAAAACTGAAGGGGGCTTGTACATTGAAAGAACTGAAGCCCAGAACATGGGGCTTGTAAACTGAAGCCCAGAACAGGGGGCTTGTACATTGAAAGAACTTAAGCCCAAAACGGGGCTTGTACATTGAAATGATGGACGGCCCAGTCATATACGAGTACATCGCGGTCCTTGGCCTTGGGGTACTCGTCAACATCTGAACGATGGTAGATAAGGTTCTGCCCCGGCATCGATGATACAGGTAAAACAAGCAATATTGTCCGCACACGCTACTGGTCAGGCTTTGCAACGTTTGACTGTTCCAACACCACGTCTCTGTGCCTTGATCCATGAAGTCTGTTAAATCGGGATGGAGGGGTGGCAGGCCGTACGGGTCAAAGTATTCGCCCTGCTGTTCTGTCAAGTACACGGCCACCCAATGTTCACCGGGCCGATCCATCGGGTCCGTGTTGAGAACGTAAGCAGCAGGATACATACGGTCTAATGGGAACACATCTCGGGCGAACACCCCTTGAAAGACCATACGTGTCCCTGGGTCATTCTCCAGCACGGTGGTTATCTGGTCTGTATCCATGTTAGGTGGAAAAGTCACACAGGACGTTGCGCGCCTTGTCCACTTGAATGATGTTGTCAAACTCGGCGTAGCAGATCACATTGACGGTGGTCCCGAGGGCTCGTGCAAAGTGGATTTCCAACCGTAAATTGCCTTGCTTGGCCAGGGCCAGCTGATGGTCGTTCTCTAAGGTGGGGGTCAGATCGAAACAGAACAACGTGTATCCGTTCGCGTAGTCCTCCCGACTGATCATATTCCCTTCGTCCTGGTTGATTTGACCGGTGGCTGTAAACAGGCTCTGATAGGCTCGAATGAAATTCATGCGCCCAAAGTGTAGTGTTAAGGCCGTGGCTGGGACCTGTTGTCCGTCCACATGCAGGGCCACAAAATTGATGCCGAAATGTTTAAAGTCAAACGGGTTCTTTGGGTAGGCTCCGCTGAAACTGGTATTTTCTACACAGGCCAGGATCGATCGCTTGGATAGTTCCCCCAGGAACAGGTTTTCTTTGTTGGCGCTCATATTTCCAGCAGGCACAGAGAACACTTTGGTTTGTACACGTCGGATAGGGTACTGGGCTGGTTTTGTTTCAAAGGCTTTCATGTGTCCCAATTGAACGGCTGGATTCGGTTTCACTTTTCGGACATACAGGATTGCGTCTTGGATGACAATCTTATAGTCAGCTGCATGCCCGTCTACGTTAGTGGCCATCAAGGCGAAGGTCGGAGGCGCCCGTATCAGTCGGATTTTGATGGGGATCTTGCTCAAGAGGTACCGGTGTAGCAATAATGGTTGTCCCGCAGTAATGGTTGTCCGAAGGACAACCTGTACCTGGCAGTGGTTGTCCTGACTGAAACTGGGTGTCCCCTTCCGGGGGACACCCAGTTTCAGGTACCAGTTGTCCACTCGATACATATTACTCTTGTACATGTTGCAATGCATTATATATTATATTTGCTCCCGGACAACTATTCATGGGGGACAACCTGTCTTATTACAACAGTGGCAACATTAGTTGTCCCCCATGACGTGCTGTCCATCGTATTATCAGACAATCTAGGTCACGGTATAAAAGTGACAAATTTTCAGTAGCTCGGCAGCTGTCCCAAGTGGTGCAGGGGAAAGAGGCGCGGTAATATGGATGAGCGTGGTTTCTGTAAGTTGTGGGTTCCTATCCCATCCGCGTCACATTTTTTATTACAGTGCATTATCATATTTTCCATGCTAACTTTTGTACGAATCATTTGTGGATTAATGACGCCAGGTGGACATTATACTTTGATGCTATATTTTTGTTACGTATAATTTAATGTTCCTATTGCTTAGTTCTATTTTGCAAATATATTTGGCGTATATTCGTCAGTTTCTTCCGATCACAGTCAACAGTGATTTTGTTGAACTGATGTACATTTTTACATACAATGTACAACAACATATTTCGCTCTCAAAGTAATCCACGTAGGCCTGCATAATAAGGTGGAGGCAAACTAACACAATACTAATTTTAAACTAGACACTGTAGATATAGATGTTTCGGCATTTTGTATTGCAAGGTGCTTGTTTCAGGCTAATCCGAGGGTGTTAATTCCGAATCTGCTTGTTCCCAGGTTAATTTTACATACTGAAACATCAGAATTGCTAATTAACCCAAATGACCAAGTCACTTGAGTATTTGGTGTCAATCTCTGCCGGGGTAGGAAGGTCGGCTCCCCCCGCCCCCCGGCCCCCTTTATATCATATCTTCCTAGCCTGTGCGAAACGACAATTTCTGCAAGAAATATTTAGCTTTAAAGAAGGACATCATTAACGATGAGTTGTTAAATATACTGCCCCCCCCCCACTGCCTCCCCTTTCCGCCACTACCCCATTACCGTGAATACCGATATGTTTAACTATTTCCGTTAGGAGGTGAAACTTGACAAGATAATATAACAAAATTAACAATGGTCACTCTATTAATATTTTTCGTACACCTTGAGCTAGAGGCTGAAACCTGTGTGATGACGTCACAGTGACGTCATTTTCAAAGGAGGCATTTTTGTGTTTCATTTCTTCGCAAACACTGCATGATAAATTAGTAAATCAAATAGTTTTAGCCCGCAAAAGTTTTGAAGAAAACTGACGAAAACATCACTTTTCCGGGTAACCATTATTCTCTGCCCAGGGGTCAAACAAATAGGCTCAAAAAGACCCCAATATGATAAGCTACAAAGTTACGGAGTGTCAGCAAGTATTTGTCGTTCCGGATATAGGATAGAAAGTTTGGTATGAGAGACATACTGACACTCATGTGATACAATCATGGGTCTATTGAAAATGGCGACCATATCAGGTTTGACATTCCGACTTAGTCGTATTTCTTATCTTTTCTTCTTATCGTATTTCTATCCACACAGGATTTTTTGCGGGAAAATTGCATGAACTCAAAATTGAAAAAGTCTGATTGAAAAATTCGGCCCAAAAATTCAGGTGTGAATTTGTGAATTTGAATGTGAATTTGATTATACGTCTTTGTGACGTAATCAAAGAGATTGTTTCATATATAGTATGCGCGCTTTTAGCTCCTAAGCCTAAGGGGTATTGAAATTATTTATACGGGTGAGTACCAAGAGAACAAGAGAGCTGAAACTCTCTGACTTTCCCTCGAATCTTATTGCCGTTAGTTTGAGACCATTTGCATGATATGTGCAAAGGATCATGGGAAAATGACGGTCACGAAATATCCCCATAAAATCGCGCTTTCGGTCATTTCCGTTCATTTTTTCGTATTTTTCTTGCCTAAAAGAACATAAAAGTAATCTATTTTGCCAAAACTAATTATTCTCTCTCATATTAATTAGTTTTTTTATATAAAATATCGAAAAATTAAGAAAGTCAGTAAAAAAAAAGAAGCGAAAAATGGCTTTCGAAATGATGACGTCACTGTGACGTCATGATGGCGACCATATTGAATTGTTTAGAATTTCGCTATAGAGATTGACTCAAATATATAGTATGGAAAGTTTCAGCCCACTACCCAAGATATAACGAAAATAGATCCCCCCCCCCCCTCACCCTCCATCCACAGGCGGGGGCAACCTACCCTGGTATAGGGTTAAACAATTCATTTATCGGCTACGCATACTATCATTGCCTTATTGGGTCACTTTACATGCTGAGGCCTGATACTGGACAACTATTCCCAGATGAAGGACAACCTTTAATACGACTTAGTTATAATCGCGATAAAACCCGGACAACCACTTCTATCGTCGGACAACGTATCCCCGGATGTAGTTGTCCATGGACAACCTATGATAGTATCAGTTGTCCCTGGACAACTCACAACAGTATATGTTGTCCATGGACAACCTGTCCCAGAAATGGCTGTCCGACGGACAACCACTAATCAGGACAACGTTCACCTTCACACCGGTCTTGCATGCGTGCAGTCGACCCATGAGATCCACCGAGGCGCCGTTCGCAGTGAAAGCCTTCCGTTTGTTATATCCTTCATTGTCCACCGTGTCCATGTGCTCGGCTGTGTCTTGATAGAATAAAGCGGCTGTCAGCTGAGATTCTTTAGCCTCTCGTCCATACGACAACAGTGTCTCGATGTAGGCTCGATAGGGGTACGTGTTGGTCGAGTCACTGATGAGTTTGTCGCTGAGGAAAATATCCACCTGTTGGAACATCGAGTGCAGCCAGAGATTCGTCGGGCCCACCGTTGCAGCTTGGATGATTCTGGAGCCATCCCCATTGACGACCTTGGCTTTCACATACAAGTATGTATGGGCTAAATCCACATAGGCCGTATCCGCATTACTGATGGTGAACTCGGTGGGTCCTGTTTCGTTGATGCTGGAGAGCGGAAGATGCTCCACCCATAATCCTTGTTTGGCACTGGTCTGTGTGGGCGGGACGGTCCACAAATCAAATTCAGTGTTGGTGGAGGGGCACACTGTTATAAATTACCGTTATTTCACAGTAAATGTATGCTGGGAGTACATTTACTCGTAAACTTGTTAATCTGTAAATTGAACTGTGATATTTCAGTTGACAGCAACGGGAATGGGTAAACTGCGCACAAACGTAACATAAAACTCCTGTTTTCTCTGAACGAAGGTTGATATATTTGCACACGAAACGCTCAGTTCCAGGAAACATCCCATATTTGCGTTGCACGATACAACATTCAGAGCATTATCAGAACACACACTGAGAGGAACGTGGTGGCTAACTGTAATTTTCGGTCTATAATACGGTTTGGTTTTGGTTTTATCTAACTTGGAGTTGTGTTTCAATTATGGATCGTATCTTTGTGCAATAATTTCATAGATTCCTTCGTGATTATTCACGAAACTTGTGGTGACCGCATTTGTAAACACAAAGAGCTGAAATACGTGAACGAACAATGGCCATTTCGGTCTTCCAGTGATTTAGGCGAAACCGATAATTGTAGACAACGATGCCACGTAATGATACAGTTTAAAGGATGTTCAAAAAACGGTAATTGTAAATTAACCTATTTTACTGTTGAATGCCTGTCAATAAACGGTAATTATAAAATACGGTGCAACATTTTACACTTTAAATGCTGTTAAAAAGCGGTAATTGTAAAATACGGTGCAACATAATTTTACAGTTGAATGTACTGGCACCTTTTCTGCCAGTACATTTAACTGTGAATTTACGGTGTGATTTATAACAGTGTGTCATGGAATAAACATCACAAGTGTGGTAGATCTGTAATTTTGAACAAGTAGGACATCACATGACTCGAAAATGGTGGGTTACGTTGGGGTTACGTCGGTAGACTTTAGCTGATTGGCTGACGAAGCCAGGTGGTATTGATTTCTGGAAATTCCCGCTTGCAGTTGCCGACAGTAGACTGAAAAGGATACACACGATCCCAGGGTCAGTCTTACCGCGTATAGATTACAACACATATAAGGGAAGTGGGAAGAGGTGCCGACATACTGACTGCGTCATATGACTTCACAGAATAGTCTTCTGGTAAACCTATTCTAAAGCACATACCAAGAAACTAACGATTCGTGATATGTTTTGTATCTCAGGTACGATTTTATTGTACCTGTTCATGTGGCAACATGGATGATATGACCACACGGCCCCTAGCACCGGCATAAGCGGAATTAGATACAAATCTAGAGAGCTATGATGGACCCAGATGGTTACAGGTTGGCTGTAGCCGTCTTCTTATCTCCGAGATAACCCGAAATATAGCTGAGTATGAGTTACGATTGTCGTGAAAATAGCGTCTTTGTCAAAACGCATGAAAACGCCCTACGTAGATTCCTCCGGTACAACCCCCTCCACCCTCTTCCCACACACACAAACACCTCCCTTTGATACATTTTGGTAAACCAACAACCCATTTGTGCTCGCTCATCTGATAAGTGAGGGGAATATTAATTTGCGGGGGGAGGGGGAGGGGCTTATGAGGGATTAATTTTCAGTCCCTGTCTCCCATGCCCTTTCGAGTATGGATACAGTATCTCGTTCATATAAATAGCGTTAGCTTTCATCTTTGTTTCCCGATAGCGAAATGTTTCCATTATACTCAGAGAAAACATATAAATGAATAATAATCCTACTGGGAAATTGTGATTGCTTATATTTAATTAAAACAGGGCCAACGCAGTCGACTCGGTCTCGCAGTCTAGTGTACGAGAGGGTTTCGCATAAAATTGTCTGAGAAGTCTCGAATAAGTGTTGTAGTCTGATTTCCAAACCCGGTCCGCTCCGTAAGCGAAGAGAGCCAGCATTTCGTATATATCCAAGCGGAAGATCGGCAATATTCAACAGGATGCTAGTAAATATATCAGCTAATGAAAATACAAGAGGATTTTCCATGTGATCAAAAACGAGCGGTCGTAATTATTACGAAATTAGAGAGGGGGCCATTCCTGCGCAACAGTGGAGAGAGCATCCCTTGTTCTGGCCAGGTAGCCAGATACCGCCAGACTTGCATTCCGGCTGCCAGAGAAAAGAAATGAACGGGCATGGGGAGAAGAGACTTGTGAAAACATATCTCATTCTGACGGTTACAAAAAATGCTTTGAACAGGCTGGTAGAAATTATCTCCCCTAACCAACTTGAATGGAAATAATGTCTATTGTTCCTCCAGCAAGCTAGAGCTGTCCGACAAAAGCAGAAGTGCGCTGATGACACTGTCGTAGAATCAGACACTTCATATTTGTCGAAAAATCTTCTTTCAGCGACTATTCGGGATCCCGAGCAAAATATTGTTCAGATGCCATGTCGCAGAGATGTGGCATTGACCGGCTTATAGAAATGGTTAAAGAGGAAGTTATCTCTACATAACCACAGGTTTAAAGCCAAACCACCCAAAAACAGAAGATAACATTCAAAATATTCAAACCTTAGTCAGTTACAAATTAATAAAAACAATTAGAATTTGGCCAAGTATCCACTTATCAATTCAACGTGATCGACATTGCATCAAAGACAAACTGATAGAAACAAATATGTATTACCCTTGCTAATTCTCGCTTTGAAAACATTCACCCACAATTGTCAGATATAATGCCATATTGCTTTTTTCTTGAATATTTCGTGAACTAGAATTATCGTCGATATGTGCAGTGCGTATCTGTTAGAAAAGTAAAGACCAACCTGTTAGCTTTAAATCTACAACAGGTCTGAATGAACAAAATAGAAATCCCATTGTAAGACCGTTCGCTGAGTAGCTAGGTATATAAGACAACTCGTGCTCAGTTTACAGTCCCGACAAAGTTCCTGACTTTGCTGGGACCAGCCTACGAAACCTAATTCTAGATTCTGTCTCTCGACGGACATGGTTGCATCGCATGTTTGGGGAATCCAAAACCCTCACGGCATTAGGATCATTGATGCATTCCTCCCTTGATGGATTGGTGGAGACTGGGGACACAGGTAGCACAGTGGTGGAGTGGAGAGAACTTAAACCTTAAACGTGGTGAATGCCCAGTGCCACCAGCTCGAATGTGTTTTGTACTAATTTGTTGCAAATTGGAGTTTCCTTATTCTCAAAGCGGACATTTCGCAATATTATTATGATTATCTGTGTGTTTTCGCTTTGCTGCTCGGTTTTCGTGTTAATAAAATGAACTAAAACTATTTTGTTATGTATGTCTTGCTCATTGTGTGGTTCTTCGGCCCCAGTATTATGCGACTGAATTTATATTCGCGTTAACGTAAATTTTGTGTACCATCATTTTTGTGGCCTAAGCCTTGCTAATATAATGAATCATGTGTCTGATCAGCTTACGCCGATCAATACTCATCCACGCTATTGATGGGTTTCATGCATGCCCGTACGCAGGATTTTGTTTGGGGGTCGTTTCCTAGTCAGGTGGAACTACACGGGCTACCCCAGCAATGCGCGCTGGAAGCGCTCCCTGCAAGAGGAGTACCTAAGACTCCATTTAACGCATTTTAGAGTATTTGTGAGGTTCAAAAGAGCTGAAACATTCCACAAGTATTTCGGTTTTCAATCGTTCTAAAATTGCAAAAAATAACAAAAAAATAACAAATCAACCAAAAAACTTTTTTGGACTATTCTATGTGAAGAGCAAATTTACGACAGACAACTGATATTGTCATACTGCTAATACCGGTAGTTTCCTTTGCCTGTAGAGTGTGTAAATTTTTCGCTTCGCGAGGGGGGAGGAGTTTGGTCGCTTTGCGTGTTTCGGTCGCGGTGGCCTGCACACCAGCCTCGCATGATATATTTTTTATTCTCGGACTGTTGAGGCGGAATTCCGTCCGATTCAAGGGTAGCGGGGGGCGGGGGAGAGAGTCGACCGATGCCTACGAACTCCCCCTCCCGTGTACGGGCCTGGGATAGTCTAGGCTGTACGAACCCAAAATCTTATGGGCATAGTAGGGTAAATACATCCAGTTAAAGCGTGTTGTCTAGGAAAACTGTACCAAAGATCAACACACACTGATTTGTACACCAACCATGGTATATTCTTGTAACATAATTCACTCATGACCAAGAGTATAAGGAAGTTATTTTCGAGAGAAATTAAATAATTTATCAAGTTCATTTCCGGAGAGGAAGTGATCTGTGAAGTCCGAAATCCCCAGACCAGTCGTTGTATATCAGAGCCCATGTTCTCGAGTCATTTCTCTAAAACCTTGAGCCCAGTTAGTAGAATAGAACCGGTACCGCTTGGATACCGTTTATAACAGTCCAGGAATACTAAAATAATATAGCTGGGTAAAAACATATAAGAAGTTCAATAAACCAGTAGAGCATTATGTCGGTGAATATAATAAAAAAAATTATTAGATGTAAAATACATAAGGTGAGGATTTCATGTTATGTAAGATAATATTTATATTATTCTCACCACCTGACAAGTCTGTCTTGATACCATTTGTGTAAATACATTTTATTAAGGATGCCAAAATTTCTTCTGATGTTATCCACGCAAAAAGGATAAATATTAATTTGGTATTTGTAAGCAATTTTGAGTAAAGTTACACATCTCGAAATGTTGTTGTTGTGCGTGGCGAGGTCGGGAAATTGTGTTTTGACAATATTACCGCTATTCGATATATAAATACCTACCTGGGTCAAGTAAATAATTGTCTTGGAATGTTATCCAGTAGTTGTCAATACTTCATTCTTGTTAGTTTGATCAAGATTGATGTTTTACCACTATTTTTCAGGCAGGACACTTGCCGATGTCCGCTATGTTTGTCCTGATGACGTCAGCGATCATATTCCTCAAATGAAAATCTAATACTTTTAGATTCATCTTGAAGTTTATTTGTTAATATTTGACGATTATGTAATATTCTTAGATTGAATATTGTTTTATCTCAATCAAATTGATGCATGATTAACCTTGCCAATTAGAGTAAAGCTTTCCTGAGATTCTCGGTTTAGGGGTAACTTCGTCGGCGCTAGGGGGCGCTCTTTTTTGTGTCTGCTGCTAATAAATTGCGCAGTTCTGCGTGTACTCGTCACTTGGACTTGGAGAGCCGAATCAGCCAGAAAGGTAACTATTGGAGTGCACCAGTCAGTTTTTTTGGACGGATAATGCTGATAACATAGCCATCATATTGGAGTAAACAATGCTGATAACATAGCCAGCATATTGGAAGGATAATGCTGATAACATAGCCAGCATATTTTATTGGAGTGAATAATGCTGATAACATAGCCAGCATATTGGAGTGAATAATGCTGATAACATAGCCAGCAAATTTGGATTAACAGTTAAGGATTGAAATATAAATACTGGTAAAAGATATTAACCCCTCGATCTTAGACACGGGAAGGGCATGGTGAAAACAACGTCAGGCATTGCCCGTGAATAAGACTAATCGAGCTGAGGCAACGACTGAAGATATTCATAATAGATCTGAAACGATCTACCATCCCCTGGATTTTGATACGGGAAGGGGTTAGCGTTATAACATTGCTTTAAGCATTGCCCGAGGATAAATAACCAGCTGAGGCTACGAAATATTCTACAGAAAAGATCTCCCATTTTAAATACGGAAAGGGTTTGACCTAATACATGCATAACGGTATATTCAAACATGCAGACTGGTTTTAAGCATCGTCCGTAAATAAAACAGGAGACGGTCTGATTTTACCAGTAGTATTTATTTCAAATAAAACAGATGATTGAACCAGTAGAAGGGGAAAATGATACAAGTAAATTAACATGTAAATACATGTAGAACCACTGTATACGGCACAGCAGAAATATACTTACCTTCAAAAATTCCAGAAAGAATTTAAACTTGAGTTATCATGGTATAAACGGGAATAAAATAACAAGGAAATGCACAGCCCTTGCCATGAATAAACAAAACGCAAAAGACTGCTCCCGAAACAACTATAATGGAAGGACGTCATTCGACGTAGAGGGTTGTTAAAATTGCATTAAGCCGACACTCTCCATTCGACCAGTCAGATAAAAAAACTCGATCGAGACACATCTTGGAGGATTGAATCTGGAATAAATCATAATTAAACAACAAACGAAACCCGGGAAAGATTCAGTTTATTCAATTCAGGAAGTAGTTGGAAAGGTTATGATATAAGTAACAAATTTCCATGATGTAATACTGAAATACAATTATAATCCCTATTAACATTAAATATTTGAACTTACCTGTTTGTAGAAATATTCCATGAGAGTTTCCAAATAAATCTTCACTGATGTTTGAATTGGTCATTTAAAAACTTCTTGTTACTTTCATTATTAACTAGTTCAGGATGAATTTGATTAATTTCCGGATAAATTCCGGTGGTGTCAGAACTGATTAAAATTAGGTGATTGAATTTAATAATTAAATCGCCATCCTGACCGATCAGCCGTGTATTGCAGAATCGCAGTACAGGTTGGCCGTTACAATATATCCGGTAACATTATTGCTATAAAATTGTACTTCTCTTGTATAAATAAATATATCACAGATTTCATTGTTAAAGTGTCTAATGCTTTGAAGGTCCACATAATATAAAATATAATAATATCAAAGGTGGATGGTCATAATTATTGTGAAGAAATAAGATCGTAATCTTTGAAATATTAACATGCACACAGATTGCGACTCTGTAATCGCAGTCCTCACCCTCAACATTTGCAACAAGCCTCACCCCAGCTAATTACTGATTGGTTATATTGTACATGAATACATGTGGATAATACATATATGACAATCGGATTAATGCTAAGAATGTCTATATACCCTGAGCAGATTCGAAGAGCCCGACGAACTGGTGGATATACAAAACGAAGTAAAAGTTCAAGCTGCTTGTTATCATTGGAAAGTAAGGTTTTTTTATATTTTATTTTTCATACTGTATCGATATTTTAAAGTAACTTGATAGAAAGACTGTACATAATTTTATGAGGTGTACATTAGATAATTGAAGAGCTGAGACGCGGTTGGACGATCATTTGGAGTTTCGGTCGAACAGGAGTCAACCACTTCGTCAAGGTATTCAACTCCTGCGTAACATGAAATCGAGCACAAATCCCATAGAGTAAATATCAGAAGATGGGGAAGTGAAATGGTGATACCGAGTGACTTCCGGTGGGAGGCAAATCTGTTCTAGCAACTCGGGAAGGACATCAAACTCCAGTCCTTCTTTGAACGAGGCGTTGCCGAAGTCGACGAATCGGATCTTCGGCAACACCTCTCCCTCACCGAGAACCACGAGAGTGTTCCCGGCATGGATATTCTTCACTAGGACACCGCTCTCGTGGATCGAGCGGAGTCCGTCGGCAAGGCACAGGCAGATGGTTCGCCACTGCGCCTTGCTGAACACTTCGGGACCGCCAGCGAGGATCTGAGCGAGGGTCTGGCTGCGACCAATGAATTCCTCTACGAGGCTGTAAGCCCCAGTAGCCTCGTTCCAGAGGAATTCATAGAACTGAGGAGTGACCCCGGTGACCTGTACATGTTGCAGAATTCGAGCCTCCATGTATAAGTTATGCATATGAAGATCAAGGTCGTCACCAAGGTCATCTCTCGGCTCCTTAATTGCCACATCAACAGGCCCTTGCTCAGACAGATATTGCCCAAGATAAGACAGTTCCGAAGGACCCGCTTCCCACCACGATCTTTTCTCCCTCTCCGTCGATTGTGAACTTCACGTCATCTGCAGACAAGCGCTCTAAATAGGCTGACAACCTGGTCTGGTCAAACTGGCTGGACCAAAATGTGGTACACTCTGCAGCTTCAGTCCCCTTGCCATCTGGAGGAATGATTTGACGGCTGGGTAGAGGGGTTGAGGCGTGGAGCGGTTTGTAAAACGGAATCAGCTCCTCCTTGTATTCGTACTTGGCTCAACTTTTGAGTCTTCGGTATTATTTTGTTCCGGTACCTCAAATTAAATACAAATTGGTGTAAATTGGGTAGCTCATAACAACCATGAAGACTACTAATACGTCAAGTTCGTAATATGAGTCGTACAGCATGACTGTTCCTCAAAATGTTCATCACATCCGTCTTTATTTATACAAAATATAGTTTCAAAGTGAACAAGTGAACAGTTACTTGAAACAGATAGGTTTCATATCCAGTGATGCTGGGAAAACGAAATGGCGTCTTCAAATACCCACCAGTGCCAATCATTGACGAGTATATCATTCATTAGTTGATATTCCGAGTCTTTTACAGAGTGATTGTATCTAAGTTACGTCGAACACTGTTGGGTCTGCTAGGATACAGACTACACAGCCAGTAGAACCAATAAGTGAATTGTGTAGCTGCCTATCTCGTGGTGTCAAGATGATATATTTGTGACACTCAATTTCGTATTACCTTGGCCTGATTAAGAGTGGTCTATGCAGCATTTTAAACAATCCGCCATATTGACAGAAGTACTCTTCCCCAAGCAAAACAAGTACTGAGAAACCTCAATTCGCAAAAAGTTCTAGCAAATCTCCAGAGTAAATTCGTCATAGTCCCAGCAGACAAAGCTCCGAATAATATAATATTCATATGTAAATATTACTATTACCAGGTGCTGGTTAAAGAATTGAGTGTAGACATATCTTCATCAAATACGTCTACTTACTCCCAAACTGCATTTACTCTGGAAGATTTATTTAAAAATCACAAAAAGTTTCTCATGGAAAGAGGTATTTGTCTTCCAACCAATCATAACGACATACCAAAACTATACTGGACTCCCAAAATGCATAATCACCATACAAAGCTAGATTCATAGCTGGTTCTAGAAGCTGCACCACCAAGCTTCTTTCAACCGTATTGACGAGGGCCTTTCAGGAGGTAAAAGCATTTTGGGAAAGGTATTGCGCCATTATTTCTAAGAAGTCTGTCGTTGAATGTATGTGGATATTGAAAAACTCAAAATGTCTTACGGAAGAACTTGATGCTAAAGGTCACATAACGTACAGACATGTATCCACATGGGATTTCTCGACTCTCTATACTACAATCCTTCATCAGGACCTTATTGACCGTCTAAGTTCATTAATAGTATCTGTTCAAGAAAACTGATCGTAGATATATTAATGTCGGAAGCCATAAAGCATTCTTTAGCTCTACTACATACAAGAGATATCATTCATGGGATGTTTCTTTGTTTATAGAGTTGCTTGAATTTCTCATTAAAAATATCTATGTGAAATTTGGCAACACAATATGTTAGCAGCATATAGGTATTCCAATGGGTACTAATTGTGCACCCCTGTTGGCTGACCTGTATCTGTTCTCTTATGAATATGACTATATGCAGGCGCTTTCAAAAACCGATCCATTCAAAGCCCGTTCCTTCTCATTCACCAAACGCTATATAGACGATCTTCTCGCTGTGAATAATCGCTATATAATTGACGCAGTGAAGGATATATATCCACCTTCACTGGATTTGAAGGAAACTACAGATAGCCCTACAGGCACATCATATTTAGATCTATATCTCTATAAAAATGAAGCGGGCATTCTCTCTCGTCGACTTTATGACAAGAGAGATGATTACAATTTCGACATCGTAAACTATCCCTTTCTGGACAGTAATATTCCAGTGGGACCTGCATATGGCGTATACATATCTCGCTTAGTAGCATTTGCTAGATCCCGTGTTAAATGTGACGATTTTAATCAACTTAACAAAACATTGGTGCAGAAACTTAAAAAACAGGGCTATTCCACCAAGCGCCTACACTCAAAGTTTCTCAAATTTGGCGATACATATCGTATGCTGATAGCAAAATACGAACGTATCGTGCAAGATCTATGGCGCTACGTTTCGTAACTTGTGTCTAATTCCGCTTAACCTGGGGCTAGGGGCCGTATGAACCCATGTACTTCAAGAACCTCATGGTACTCATATGAACAGTCACAATCAAAGCGTGACTGAGATACATCATTCTTAGATGACGACTTTACAACGAATATTATGGATTAAGAATACTGATCAGCGATACGGATTTGATATTTTTGGAACATCATGATGTCTTGCCGGCATCTTTGAAAACTGTTGACCGCTTCTCTCTTGCAGGAAACAAGCCTATGTTTATGTATACTATGATTGTCTTTTTGAATTAGGTGCTAATACTGTTACATGGAAAATGGAATAGGTCTTTGGATTATGGACGCGGATATTCTCTAATGGACGACGGCTGGATTATGAATGACGGACTAGACGCTTGTAATTCTGATGATTTATTGTGAATTGAGAACTCGTGCAGACATGCCGCGGGTGAGTTGACTCCCAGCAGTCAGAGTATCGGAGTGGTTCAAACCACTCAGGCAGCGGTTCCGCAGCAAACTATAGAATTGAAGACAAACATACATTTATCATATATGGTCTCGTTACTTTAATTCGGTGCCACTGCATTTTCGCTTATAGGCGATGAATACCCTTGAATAAAAAAGAATGGAATATCAAATTGTAAAATACTAATGAATACAAAATTACATATCTAACGTTGGTTTCAATGCGCCGAAACTGGTACTCAGTATTCTAATTTTGCTTCACTGAAAACATCATTGTGAGTCTCGTGGTTAATGAAATGTCTTGAAATAGACACAGTTTTGTTTTACAACTTTAATTCTTTCATTTCGGTTTTAATACGACAAATAAGTCACGAACACGATATTACTTTGATATTACTTTGCAAACACTCACGGATTCAGGCGGAGTGATCGGATCAGGAAGTTAGTTTAATGTCACAGTCTTCAAATAACGGCCGCTCGTCTCCTGTAAAGTATGCAAAAGTCTCAAAGGGCTCACTGAACTATTAAAATATCAAACATTTCGGGAATATAGCCACTGTGTTTTTCCATACAGACAATCTACTAATGCAACGCGTAATATAAAGCCAAGAATATCATGAAACATTAACTTGGCGAGATCTTACGATTTCAGGCACAGAGGATTGGTCAAGAATCTGATTGAATTTCACAACATCCAGGTTCTGGCGAGAGGTCTGCTGGAAGATAAATATTATTTGTTTAATATCATTGACTTAAATGTATTCAAACACAAAATACAGCCACCGTATAACATATAGATAGTATAGGTGATCAGAGTTGTAGATTATCGTACACGATACATTCTGACTAACTGCATAAATGTCTACATTCTAATCCTAGCAAAGGATGCCACTTCAACGGTAATCCCAGAGTTAATCTGTTAGAACAAGATATATCGTGTATAAGGAAGATTGGTTGCATCGAATGGTTCCCTTATCTATACATCTTTGGAGAACCATTGCTACAAGGGCAAAGAAAATAAAAGCGGTCGAAATTAATAAGAGAATCTTTGTTAGTCGCCAAATTGTGTGCTGTCACTGTGAGGAGGTTTTAAAGGGTATTTCTCACTTAGCAGAAGATCTGAATTACCGGTACCGTACGGTTACTGACAACATGCACATTCTATTACGGCAAACTACGATAACACTTATCTTACCTTCTCAAATGCTTGACTGCTGTGCTCTTCGGCGGCCATATATATTTTAGGAACAAGTGATGGCATGCACTGTTTCGTACAAAAAACGAGGGAGAAACCCAATGTTGTAGAGGTCACAGTCTGGAATTCCCCTCAGAACTTGATTTTAAAATTGAAAATGCCATTTTTTAAGATTGTATTGATATAAATTCAGCCTAAAGGTTGATAGAGTATAAGAATGGATGAATTTACAAATAAAATTAGGAAATTTAGTGGTAAATTGGTGACGACATCATGCACATGGGAGCGAGGGTATCATTTAGGTGCCATTTTTGTCACTGTAGCAGACGACTTATTACACAGAAAACGAGCTGGCGAAGGGCATATAATTTCCACTTTTTTGAAAGCTACTGGAGTTACTTGACAGAGTCGTAGTGAATATAAAAATCTCATTTGCGTAGTGGATACATGAGCCGTCAGCGGAAGTTGATGCATTTTGGCGAAAATGAGCCCAAATGTCAGCGTTTTTCTTGTTGCTGAATACAGGTCAGTCAGTGAATTTTTTTTTCAACACTCAAATGTTTTGGCCTGAAAATATTCCTGAGATACATAGAATTATTTTGATATATGAAATATGAATAGGCTCTGTGTTTTGGGCCTCCTCTGTTCGAGACCCCAAATATAAGCCTTTTCACAGCAGCCTCCTAAGATATTACACTACGCTCCTCCCAAAGACAGTGACCTCTGGGTTGAGGGCAAAGTGTTGATACTCCCCAAGATTCATAATTCTCTGCAGATTTTCAGGAGAAGTCACACGAATGTCGCTTCGTTTTCACTGTCAACAAAACCTACGCTGGTGGCAACGTGGCGTCAAGACAAAGGCCTGACGTCAGGTGTGTCTGTGACGTCACATTTCATTCGGAAGTATCCGGAGATTACCGATATGGCGGAATAACGTCACACGTAAGGGCTCAGTCCACAGTTGCAAATTCTTTGAAAGTAAAATTCCACCAGGTTTGACCCCATGAGAATTTTTGTTGGCTTTTTCTTTATTGATATTTGTGATATCATTCAGTTGACTGGTTGATTTGCTTCAAATCAGTACATGGTATTTTGCCAGTAGGATTGGCCCATGCCTCACTGTGCAGATGGAAGTGTGAAAGTGTGGCTGTGAATTGGGGCCATTTTCAGCTTACGAGCACATGGCATACTTTACGGTGTAAAATTGAGCTTGAAAACCGCCTGGACGACACCCTATTTTCTTTGCCAATTTTTGTTGGTCCTTGGACTGGGCACACTGTCGGTGAGTTTCAGGACAATCGATTGTCAAGTTTTTTCTTTGGTGGAGGGGGAATATTACCCATTTTGGACCAATTTTAGAGGATTTTCCTGAAGTTTGAAGCAAGTTCAGTATGGGTTATGGGGACCCTGATTTTCGTCAACAAGGCTTACATCTGTCTCGGCTTTATGTCAAGAGCCTACTCAGTAGTGTATACAGCGTATATTGACTCGCACATTGACGAGTGCGCAGGTGTTTCTGCGCAGATGACGTCACTTCCGGTTGACCTCAGAATGACATCACAACTGCGTCCATGTTGTAAATCAAGATGGTGGTCACGGGGTCATTCGGTGCACTTTGGCGTCCATGTTGTAAAGCAAGATGGCGGGTGTCGGCCATGTTGTAAAGCAAGATGGCGTCGTGGTTCGGAGATGTTCGGGCCTGTTCGGGGATGTTCGGGCCTGTTCGGGAAGGGTTGGCCATGTTGTAAAGCAAGATGGCGGGTGTCGGCCCTGTTGTAAACCAAGATGGCGGCGTGGTTCGGGCATGTTCGGTACTGTTCGGGAATGGGGTCCCTGTTGTAAAGCAAGATGGTGTTGGGTCGGCCCTGTTGTAAAGCAAGATGGCGTTGTGTCGGCCATGTTGTAAAGCAAGATGGCTGCGTGGTTCGTGAATGTTCGGAAATGGGGTGAAAAACGTATAAAACAGGTGATTTTTAGTGGATTGGGTGTATTCATTGCATTTCCTTGCGGAGCGTTCTGACTTACCTGCCTGACCAGCCTGCCTGCTTGCCTGCCTGACCAGCCTGCCTGACCAGCCTGCTTCACCAGCTTCACCAGTCTGCCTGCCTGCCTGACCAGCTTGCCTGACCCGTGTGTTTAGACGAGAGGAGCACAGAAAGCATGACACGTGTAGAAGATTTTCCATCGGACCCCGCAGTACCTCCGGATGAAGTTTTGCCTGAAAACGAGCGTGTGAGGGCGATTTATCAACGACACTGGGCTACCATATGCCATGGTTATCGCCGTGACCGTCGTCTATTGGACGTGTATAACTTTCGACTGGAGCACCTCACGGAATTGTCAACTTATGCTGAGAAGATTTTCAGAGACCAGGTCACCACGTTCAAGTTGAATATGACATTTGGGTATATTTTACGTCACAAGCTTACGGACCAGATGCGGTATTATTACCCGAGTGCCAATACTCACGTATACGCCAAGCCGTTCACGGTGACGGATGCCATTTCCCTGGAGCCCCTCGTCGACGAATTGACTACGTTGGATCCCTTGGAATGGGCGCGGTTGCAACGTCCCAATACCCAATGGGTTGTGGAAAGGGTGACTAACGTCACATTTTACGTCACCAAAATGAGAGATCATCCTATTGGTGCTCCTGTACGACTCCCGCCTTGGCTGCTTCATCGAAAAGGACTATATGCATTAACGGGTGGATCACATGGACCCTACAAAGACCGGAAATGTTTGTTTCGGTGTGTGGCCGTGCATGTCAACGAGTGTGATCCCCGTGATTGTAACACGGTGGCCGATCTCTATTGGCAGCAGTATTTAGACCAGCAAGACTTGGATCAGCGGCACTTCCGTGGAGTTCCTTTCAAGAATTTGGATGACGTGGAAACACTGTTCAAGATCAACATCTTTGTATACCGATTACTATGCGAGGAAGAGGATACATTTTTGGCTGAATTGGTTCATCGTTCCACAGAACGGTATGCTTCTACCATGAAAGTGAATGTGTTCGACTACAATGGCATGAGTCATTTTTCGCTGATCCACAATATGAGCCAGTACGCCCAGTCTTACAGTTGTGCCCAATGCCATCGGATGTTTCACCGTTCCACCGACTTACATCGACATGAGAAGACTTGTGACAACAGTGTGAAGCGTGTATATCCTGGTGGTGTGTATCATAATACGCCTACTATTTTCGAGGAACTGGCCGATGAGGGACTCATCATACCGGAGGCGGACCGTTATTTTCCCTACCGGGTGTGTTATGATTTTGAGGCCATGTTGGAGCCCATGGACTTGTTTTCAGCGAGAACACAGTGGACACAGCGCCATATTCCTCTCAGTGTGAGCATTTCCAGCAACGTACCTGGCTATGACGCTGTACCGGTCTGTTTCGTGTCTACGGGAGATGCCCATGAGTTGATCACCCGCATGATGGGATATTTAGAGGAAGTCAGTGCGGCCAGTACGGCATTGTTGGTGTCTAAGTTCCAGCACATACTGGACCAACTGGACGATCGGATTCCTATACCGGATGTATCAGATGATGAAGAGTCGGAGTCGGAGTCGGAGCCCGAGCAGTCGGAGCCCATGCAGGCGTCGGATGTACCTTTACCCAAACCGTATGCGGAGAAATTGAAAGTGCGCTTGTTACAATACCTAGGCCAGTTACCCGTGCTGGGGTTCAACTCGGGGCGCTATGATTTGAATATGGTTAAGGAATTTCTCTACCCTTACTTGGCCCAGACGAATACCCTCAAGTACGTCATCAAGAAGACCAATAATCATATGGCCCTGACTACTACATCACTCCGTTTCCTGGATATCCGCAACTACCTAGCGCCGAATTACAGTTATGAGCAGTGGGTGAAGGCGTATGACTGTGCACAAACGAAGGGGCGGTTTCCATATACGTATATATCGACGCTGGACCGTTTGGAGGAAACCCAGTTACCAGCCCGGGCCGATTTCTTTGACGATTTGAAGCAAGTGGAATGTCCGGAAGACGCGTACCGGGAACTAGAGCAGGTATGGAAGGACCAACACATGCACACCATCAGAGATTTCCTGATATGGTATAATAATTTAGATGTGGTTCCTTTCCTGGAAGCGGCTGAGAAAATGGTTCAACTGTTTCGTCGTGAGATGCATGTGGATATCTTCAAGGAGTGCTTGAGTTTACCGGGTCTCGCGCTTCGCCATCTTTTTCAAGCGTGTCCTACCTACTTCACCCTGATACAGCAAAAAGATGCGGACATGCATGACTGTTTAAAGGAGAACATTGTGGGTGGACCGAGTCTTATTTTCCACCGCTACCACGAAAAGGAGGTGACTACTCTTCCCGGTGGAAAACCCGTTGGAAAGATCATCGGTTTCGATGCCAATGCATTGTACTTGTGGTCTTTGGCCCAGCCCATGCCCAGTGGACATTATACACGTTGGTTGGCCGAAGGGCGGCATTTTACACCGCAACGCGCTTCTTACAAGCATCTGGCTGACCAATGGCTAGACTGGGAAGCCGATCGACGGAAAATTACCATACGACACCAGACCAACGCCACAGAGAAGCGGATAGGAGACCGTCGACTCCCCGTCGATGGGTTTGCCCTGGTGGGTAGCACACCTACTGTATTTCAATTTTACGGGTGCTACTGGCACGGCCACCAATGCCGTTTGACCCGAGGACACTTCAACCACCGACGTGGAAAAACAGCCCAAGAATTACAGCAAGAAGTAGTGGAGAACGGAGATTATGTGAAAGAGAGAGGTTACGATCTGATTGAGATGTGGGAATGTGAATTTGACACCATGCGCCAGCACGTGCTTCCTTTACAGCGTTTTCTAAAAGAGCACGAGTACCCGTTGAGTCGTCGGTCACTGCTGAGTCTACCCCAGATGTTGGATGCCATTCGTTCGGGGGCCCTCTACGGTTTTGTCGAATGTGATTTGCATGTCCCCGACACTCTCAAGCCTGTCTTCGCCCAGTGCCCACCCCTCTTTAAGAACACGCTGGTGGGTCGAGATGATATTGGGGACACCATGGGGGCCTATGCGGAGCAACACAAGTGTTTACCCCAACCTAGACGCATGTTAATTGGTAGTATGTGGGCGGACAA
>JAVTVY010031735.1:0-13334 GCA_036873755.1 Hanleya hanleyi
TTCGACGCCTTTCGATATCTGAGAGAAAGAGAGAGATCAGTATATTCACTAGTTTTCATATATTTTATTATCCCGCAAAAGCGCCCGCAAGCGCCCGTTTCAACGCCCTTCGATATCTAATAAAAAGAAAGAGATCAACACGTTCGGCACATTGGGGCTAATAAAATATATGAAAACTTGTGAACGTGTTGATCTCTTTCTTTTTATTAGATATCGAAGGGCGTTGAAACGGGCGCTTGCGGGCGCTTTTGCGGGATAATAAAATTATATGAAAACTAGTGAATATACTGATCTCTCTCTTTCT
The DNA here is from genome assembly GCA_036873755.1 of Hanleya hanleyi. Lineage (NCBI taxonomy): Eukaryota > Metazoa > Mollusca > Polyplacophora > Lepidopleurida > Hanleyidae > Hanleya > Hanleya hanleyi. The sequence continues at coordinate 305 of JAVTVY010031735.1, forward strand.
CTCAGATATCGAAAGGCGTCGAAACGGACGCTTGCGGGCGCTTTTGCGGGCGTTGCGGGCGTTGTGGGCGCTTTTTCGGGCATTGCGGGCGTTGCGGGCGCTTTTGTGGGCGCTTGCGGGCGTTGCGGGCGCTTTTGCGGGCGCTTGCGGGCGTTGCGGGCGCTTTTGCGGGATAATAAAATATATGAAAACTTGTGAATATGCTGATCTCTCTCTTTCTCTCAGATATCGAAGGGCGTTGAAACGGGCGCTTGTGGGCGTTGCGGGCGCTTTTGCGGGCGTTGTGGGCGTTTTTGCGGGCGCTTGCGGGCGCTTGCGGGCGCAAACGCCCGCTACTACCGGACGTTGGTGGAGATGAGGGATGCTAGCGCCTTACGTGAAGGGAGAGAGATATGTCAAAGCATTACATCGTGAAGACTTGTTAACCAATCGGATAGGACCCATCCATGCACAGCGTGAGTTCCTATCGGTGTATAGATGGCGCTGCGACAATCATTCATAAATACAACCCTATTAGAAAGACTAACTCACTTCATTTTTGTCGCTCAGTTCAACTTGTTCTTGCTCAGAGTGTCACCGATCGTTCACCAGGTACCACGATATGATCAGACATAGGAAGAATGTTCATGGGTATGAAGACACCGACGAGGTCTCTGATGTAGACAGTGAGAGTCTATACGATGATACGGATACCGTGAACTCATCATATGGCGATGACAGCGCTGAAAACTCATGGTCTGATGCGGACAGCACTAGTTCATCCGAGAAAAGCGAAAGTTTGGGTGATTCAGACACGGACGAAGGGGAGTCGTCATTTTGGGATCGCATTGTGGACAACGCTATTAACGCACACGCCGCTGCTATCCAGGCAGATGGACAGGATGAAGAGACTTTACAGAAGGCCTATATCAACATGCAACCACGAATCATAAAATCTGCAATGGCTCTGTATGAAAACTATACCTTGATTCATCTTGAAATGAAAAGTGATCGTAACCACAGGGCCATCATGAAAACAAAGAGCTACTTAGAAGAGGATATGGGTTTACCTCCAAGAGAGGCCCTAAAAAACGCCATCAAGATGCGGAAACAGCTCTTCAAGGACATGTTGCCCACGGACTTTCCCGGATTGGTAGATAGCGAGTCTGATTAGGACTTAGTACACCGAATAATAATGATCAGAAAACTGACGGTGATTTAAGAAGCTCACTGTCGAATGCTGAAATAAAGAAATAAAGCGAAAAGATGATGATGACCGTAGATGAACTTCAAGAATTCACGAACACTGACAAGAGCGTGATTAAAACTGATATCACTCCAACGTTATGAATTGTAAACATACCCATAGCGGCCCCAGCTTGGGTACGGCATAACATTGGGGATAATAAAATATATGAAAACTTGTGAACGTGTTGATCTCTCTCTTTTTCTCAGATATCGAAGGGCGTTGAAACGGGCGCTTGCGGGCGTTGCGGACGTTGCGGGCGCTTTTGCGGGCGTTTGCGGGCGCTTTTGCGGGCGCTTGTGGGCGTTGCGGGCGCTTCTGCGGGCGCTTGCGGGCGCTTTTGCGTACGCTACGCTTCGTCGGAACACGATACAAATAGTCATCATATCGTGAGCGATCATTCCCAATGCTCACCGTGTGTGTTTACTGTATTGTATTGTAAAACAATGCTAGAGTGTTGGTGACTTGTAAAACAATGCTAGTGTGTTGGTGACTTGCACAATAGTGTAAGTTGTCGGGGTAAATAACACGTTCGATTGAGAGGCCATAATTTTAGCTACGCCAATACGGTAAAAATTTATCTTTGTTTTTGTCAAATTATGTTATACGTGTTTATCGAATTTCTTGAAATAATTGTGATAGAAAGAGTGTTAAACGTTTCTTTTATTCTCGCAGTAACTCGGCCAGAGAGACAAATGCATAGCTAACAGTTGGCCTATTTTAGTACACGCCAACATAGTTTAATTTTCTCCCGTGTGCAGAGATAATGCTAGGGGCACCGAATAAAGGTCTTTTGAATGGTATTGATGTCAATAGCGACGCATAATACATCACTTTTTGCACTTAATGGACCGGTGCGCACAGAGAAGAACAATAGATGTGCGGTCGGCTGTGACATTCCGAGGTACATAATTTAACTCGCACGGTCAGTTAGCTATACATGTATTATAAGGGGTTGAATAAACTATACCGGCGGTATGTACAACCGTACAGTATTTAACAGAAATTCGCCCATATATATTTAAGGCCTAATAATTAATAAACCTCGATTATCGAACTATTTTAGACTAAGAAAATTCGAGTGTTTCTGAAAGAATATCATTTCCGTGTACACCGGCACGTATCAAAGGGGGACCGTTCGCGAAAGTGCAATGGACCGGTGCGCACAGAGAAGGACAATAGATGTGCGTTCGGCTGTGACATTCCGAGGTACATAATTTAACTCGCACGGTCAGTTAGCTATACATGGCATTTGCTCTAATACATTGTGTTGTGTCAGTCTATAATATATGAAAGACCTCTCAACATACGCTATGATTCGACCAATAGATCTTTTAAGAAACGAACCGCTTGTTCTCAAAGGAATGATTGATAATGCGAACTTACCTTCATCAAATGTTTTCTCGTCATCCATTGTATACCGAGACAGGAGATCGACCAAATACGTAAAAACGCACCTTCGTGCGCCAGAGGCCTGTGAGAAACGAATGTTCGCCTTTTATCCTATTAGCCGTCAAAGGGTCACGTGATGTTTTTATTGGTAGCTAACAAAGGAGCAGCTAACAAAGGGGCTGACACCATACCGCCCTATTTAAACCGGTTTCTTACATAATCGATCTACTTACGAGCGACGATGAGCTAATTACGTAACATTATTACATAATTTAAACCGGTTTCTTACGACCACGACCTAATTACGTCACACAATGACGTCAAATGCGTCATAAGTGACCTAGATAAGGACAGCGGGACGACCTTGACCTACTTTCACGTGGCCCCGACCCCAGTGACGTCATACGATGACGTGAAACGCGTTATACTTGACCTACTTTCGTTCTCAATTCTGATTGGTCCACCGACACAAGGACCCCTCTACTACTGATGGTCTTGAAAATTATTTAATATTTAACCAACGCTGGCGTTCATGAGACATATCCCGTTGCCAAGACGAAAAGTATTCAGCCCGCGAGCGCTGGTGAGGCAAACAGTCAAATATCGATCGCTGTCTGTTGGCGGTTTCCAGGTACCTCTGCACATTTGGCCCTTTTGTAGGGCGTTGGAGGCTTCGAAACCGCCGTCTCCCGATGTTAGTTTCAATTTTGAATTCGGCTCTCGCGTTCAGTACACTGAAACGTTATCAAAGGGCCTTGTTTCCACTACGAGTCAACTCCGTTCAGACAGTTAAGCTGGTTTTAGTCAAGGTTCAAAACGACACCTTGGCGTTGTGAAGATGGGTGGAATACTGTAATATGGCCGAGTAGTCTTGTATGCAACGCTTGTACGAATATCTATGTGGCTTGTGAGTAAACGTCCGAGTTTTCTCTGATTTCAAACCACCGGAGGTCCAGTTTCAACAGAAAATGTCCGTCGTAGTGAAGCTGATGGCTTACGGCCCTTAACATTGCAACGGACCCCTAACATCGCAATTATTCTTGCGATGCTAAGGGTCAACCATGTTGATATTTTTGCACTTTGTACTTTGCGATGTTAAGGGTCGACATGACGGCCCTTAACGTCGCAAGGACTATTGCGGCGTTAATTATACACTAAATTATGATGACCGAGAAGTGACATCGCTATTGTGTTATGAATCTGGACCGACACACGAAGGCAGAATGCGAAGTCGCGAAGGCTGGATGCGAAGTGGCGAAGCCAGGATGCGAAGAACGAAGGCAGAATGCGAATCGCGAAGTCGCACCTGACTTCGCGCTTCACATCCTGCCTTCGCATCCTGACTCCGCGCTTCGCACCCTGGCTTCGCACTTCGCATCCTGACTTCGCGCTTCGCATCCTGGCTTCGTACTTCGCATCCTGATATTTTCAAGACAGTTTTCTTATCGGTAGCCCCGTTTAGCAGCCATATCTGTATTGGAATCACCAACCGGTACTTTTAAATTCAATATATAGTTCATTTATTGATTTGGGCATTACTACCCCTCATCGATACATACATTCAATCAACTCAATCGACTTCCCGTGTCGGTAAATAGCCAAAGGCTAATGTTTCCTGTAATTTTAACCGACGTTAAATAAAGATTGTCTTACTGTCTTTACTGTCTTAGATAACATAGAGGATAGCAATGTAATAAACACGAATTATATCAATTTATAACCGGTAAATTTAATAACTCAGACAGCACAAGCTATTGAGGATAAACCTATGAAGATATTCTCCTGTCATTTTGAAACATTCAAAAACAAATTTACCTATAATCTTCTCAAACCAGCTTGCGAAATCGAAGATAGCTCTTCAATCGCTTTGAAAACAATGTGTGTTTTTTTCCAAAATTAACCACTAATTAGATTTTTCCTTACATTATGAGAGAGAGGAGTGAGTGAGTGAGTAACTAAGCAACGAGCAAAGAATCTATGAGCAAAGAATCATATTTTAACATTCTATTTTCAAATCATCAGTACATGACAGGTATTCTCCATCTGTTAATTTCCTGAATCAGGACAATGAATTACATGAATGCAAAACGTTTGACGTAGTCTTTACTCCATTGCTGGAATGTAGTCCTACTTCGCCATTTCACCCGATTCGTCTTCCTCATAGCCTTGGTTGAAATACTGTTATTCAATATCATCGCTATACTCCTCCTTTATAGGACCGCCAAACATCTTTTTCCAATAGCTCTCATCATCTAAAAAGTATTTCCTTTTACGTGGATTCCTCTCATCATTCACACTTTCATGATCTGACCCTGACCCTGTTGTGGCTCGACCTGTTCAAACCAGCGTGGATTTGTTCGTGTATACAGTGCATCTGCAACTTGTGCACCCTTTTCAATCTCCTTAGGTTTACATTTTTCTTCAAGCTTCCTCAAGTACATTTGTCGTTAATCTTCGACTTTCAGACGTAGTTGGTTAAGGTCGATAAAGAGATGACGGTATGGTGCAGAGATTGGATCTTAAAACTTTTTCATAAAGCAGCCGTGTCGTCGAAGTAAATACGAAGACCTAATAACAAGATCGACTGTCTATCGATGGTATTATTAAATAGGACAACATACTGACAATTCAAGCCGATATCTCCGGAAGCCATGTCCTGGTCGAGTAAGTTCTGTACTATATAAACACGCGTGATCGTGGTGAGATCCTTTGATACACATGTCTGAAATTCTCGTATACTGCTTGGCTTCTGTCATCAGATCGTCAATCCGCCTTTTGCGCTATTCCTAATGCCGGTTTCGGCCGCAAGGTGGCGCTAGCGCTCACGGCACTTTGGTCTGTTCCGGTTTAGCTGTCTGCTACTGTAAACATGTGCAGGAGGGAAGGCGGGTATTGTATTTCGCCTCGTTTCGTCAGATTTTCCACTGATGGAAACGTCCTTGGTAGTTTACGTAAGTATAGTCATCAAGTCCAATTTTTACTCGTTTGTACAAGCATAATAAAAGCCGCTTTGTCAACAAATTGGGCAATCAAAGCTCGTCGTTGTTGTTGTTATAAAACATGGTGGGTGGCCGGCAGTTCAGCCTGATTAAACCACACTCTACTGAAAACAATCAGTTTGTTTGATCAAGTACTGTGAGAAATAATCGGATTATTAGTTAACCCGACTACCATGTAGCTGTTAATGTAGCTGTATGATTATAATGTGATAAACAGGAACCCAACCCGCCTCAGTTGGGACTGCTGGTAGTGTTTCATAATTTTATTGTGAAAAGACACACTGAACAGGAAATTAATGTGCCATATGTCTTCTAACTTCTCATAAATACTGAGGAAGTAGTTTTTGCACAAAGCCGATTGAAGCCAGGAGAACCGCGACAATATTATCAGTGATAATGCCTCCACAATCGTGCGGTACAGTAATCCTTTATCCCTGAGTCGATGACACGCAAGTCTCTACTATAACTAAACAAATGTTTTATAACAACAACAACGACGAGCTTTGATTGCCCAATTTGTTGACAAAGGGGCTTTTATTATGCTTGTACAAACGAGTAAAAATTAGACTTGATGACTATACTTACGTAAACTACCAAGGACGTCTCCATCAGTGAGAAAATCTGACGAAACGAGGCGAAATACAATACCCACCTTCCCTCCTGCACATTAGCAGACAGCTAAACCGGAACAGACCAAAGTGCCATGAGCGCTAGCGCCACCTTGCGGCCGAAACCGGCATTAGGAATAGCGCAAAAGGCGGATTAGTATCATTTTTTTTTTACACCTGGATGGAAATCTTCGAGATTGAAGGGTATACATTTTATCAACTCTGTGCCTGGGTCGATTCGTCATATCTTCGAAAAGCAGGTGCAATTCACCATAACAGTGGATAATTCTCTGTGGAATGGGTTCAAAATAATCATCGAGTTCTCGTAATAACTTATCTATCCATACACTTTTCCCCACTTCCGGTGGGTCCCGCAACTTTCAACGTAAATGGATGGATTTAGGGTCTCTTTACCGTGTAAGTGGCTTCTCCATACTATGCTGTTCGGACTCCATCGCTGATTGCTTACTTGTATCCGTCTTTTGTAATTTCTGTATCCGCTCTTTAGTCGTTAATTAGATTATAAAACCCACCATGCGCCAGTCGAATTTGTCTCAGTAAATTATTCACCTCACTGGGGCAATACCCCAGCCACCAGTTAGATTTTCGGATTCCCGCCCGAGCGCACACCGCCGAAAGTGACATCATAGCAATATTTAAAGCGGTATTTCTCGATGTCCTGTTCACTTCTCGCTTCTGCTTTATATTCAGTATTTATCGCTACTGACTTTAGCGATAAAAAGAACTCTCTAGATTTCATTTTATGAGTAAGCATACGAAAACTAGTTCGCCCATTTGAGGGAGTTGTTCGGTGGGATTTAAACTGCACAGCGTGTACGTGGGTTTTCCCCTATATGTCATACCCACGTCGTAAATGCCATCTTCCGCTGCTGAGGGCATGGCTAAGTGGAGTGAGCCTGTGGAACGGAGCATGCGCAGTGGGGAGGTTGCTGTGATTGCCACATGGCTAAAAATCTTAACTAAAGCATTCTTTAATTGTGTGCAAAATATCACGTTTTTATCATTTTCTGCATATATTTCGTTGTCTTTTGGGAAGAGTCAATGACGACCGTTTTGAAACGGCTCCCATGACCAACGTAGATCATGTCTGCGATGGCACCATCGTTAAAAATGTTCGCGCACTTGGCCATTATGTGTGCACTGAGAGAAATAGGGGAATTGTAGCGATACTTGAAGGGAAATCCAGCAACGGTACCTCCCACGAGACCCCAAGTGAATCAACAGGATGCCATAGGAGTATCATTAGGAGAATCCACTCGATGCCTTGGGTTATCGTGGGGAAAGATTCATTGCTGGATTCCACATTTCTCTCGGTGTTATGAATAAATTATGAATGTGAACAACAACAACAACGATGGTTCGCTACAGTCCACTCCTGTTCTCAGTCTTGATAGGAATTCTCGTAGTCTGACTTATGATAACTTCTCTCAATTTGGCAAATGTTATCCTTAGAAAAAGAGTTTAAGCACAATATACAGGTGTAGATAGTAACAAACCAGTGTTGTCCTTCACATTGCCGATTTATCTTTATACATTCCCGGGTATGTTGATCCATGAACTTGAGGGATACCGGATCACATTTTGGACCAAAAGCTTTGCAAAACCGTTCTTGGGGTGACGATATATGTAACTGGTGTGAAATATGACATCGATGGCATGAAGAAACTTAAGATTGGTGTGGATTTTACAGAAACAAGACGACCCATGGTCGACACCAAACAACAGACAGGCGAAAGGAATGTCAAAAACCAGCGCATGCGCCGAAGATCTCACAGCCACCTGGTGGGGCGATCTAGGGAATCATGTGGGGAAATTGGGGAAACATGACGAATCCGTGGGATATCTTGTCGAGAACCAGGGATCTATAACTGCTAGAGTTACCATTCCGGCATCATAGTGAATCCTCTGGAGAATCGTTCTGATAACAATAACAAACGTCTGGTCCGTCATTCATAATTCAGCCGTCGTCCATTAAAGAATATCCGCGTCCATGATCCAAAGATCTTTTCCATATTCCATATAACAGCATTAGCACTAAATTCAAAAAGACAATCATAGTATACATAAACATAGGCTAATTTCACGCAAGAGAGGAGCGGTCAACATTTTCAATGATGTCGGCGTGATGTTACCAAAAATATCAAATCCGTATCGCTGATCAGTATTCTTAATCCATATGATATTCGTTGTAAAGTCGTCATCTAGAGAATGATGTATCTGAGTCACGCTTTAATTGTGCCTGTTCATATGAGCACCATGAGGATCTTGAAGTACATGGGTTCATACGGCCCTTAGCCCCGGGTTAAGCGGAATGAGGCACAAGTTACGAAACGTAACGCCATAGATCTTGCACACTATGCTCGTATTATGATATCAGCATGCGATATGTATCGCCAATTTTGAGAAACTTTGAGTGCAGGCGCTTGGTGGTATAGCCCTGTTTTATAAGTTTCTGCAATAATGTTTTGTGACGTTGATTAAAATCGTCACATTTAACACAGGATCTAGCAAATGCTACTAGGCGAGATATGTATTCGCCATATGCAGGTCCCTCTGGAATATTACTGTCCACAAAGGGATAGTTTGCGATGTCGAAATTGTAATAATCTCTTTTGTCATAAAGTGGACGAGAGAGAAGGCCCGCTTCATTTTTGTAGAGATAATAGGCCTAAATATGATGTGCCGGTAAGGCTATCTGTAGTTCCCTTTAACTTCATGGAAGGTGGGTATATATCCTTCACTGCGTCATTTATATAGCGATTATCCACAGTGAGAAGATGGTCTATATAGCGTTTGGTGAATGAGAAGGAACGGGCTTTGAATTGATCGGTTTTTAAAAGCGGCTGCATATAATCATATTCATAACAGAACAGATATAGGTCAGCCGACGGGGGTGCACAATTAGTACTCATTGGAATACCTATATGCTGTTGATATATTGTGTTGCCAAATTTCACATATTTTTAATGAAAAATTCAAGCAACTTTATAAAAAAAGAAACATCCCATGAATGATATCCCTTATATGCAGTAGAGCTAAAGAATGTGTTATGGCTTCTGACATTAATATATCTGCGATCAGTTTTCTTGAACACAGACACTATTAATGAACTTAGCCGGTCAATAAGGTCCTGATGAGGGATTGTAGCATAGAGAGTCGAGAAATCTAATGTGGATACATGTCTGTACGGTATGTGACCTTTAGCATCAAGTTCTTCCGTTAGACATTTTGAGTTTTTCAATATCCACATACATTCAACGCCAGAGTTTTTAGAAATAGTGGCTACCCGAGAACCAGGGATCTCTAGCTTCTAGATTCCCCTAGTGTCATCATGATGAATCCCCTATTTCTTTCAGTGTGTGCCATATTTCGTGTTTGTACCATCAAATTAATGCACAATACTCTGCAATTTTTCACATATCCATCGGAGCACGCACAAAGGCAGTTTGTCTGCATTTCATATAGTTAAATATAAATATACACATATGGACTTTGTATATGGACTTAATTAGTCTGCCGTAAAGCTATTATTATTATTATCAGATATTCTGATAGCAAATCAGAAAGTTGTACAGATTTGTGGTGTGACACTTTGCCCTTCAGTGAGAATGTTATCCCCGAGCCCTCAGCCTTTGACGGGCCGAAATGGAGAGTAGCGAAGGTCGACAAATATACGACTATATGGGAACCAGATGTACTGTATTGAAGGATTCCCATTGAATTGTTTATGTGCTGGCTACCTTTAGCAAATAAGCGTCTCTATACCCACTGCACGTGCAATGAGGCCACAAAAACAAAATTAATTTCGTATCATCTTCCCGTTCAGAATTTCTCAACAAACGATCAACAGGTACGGTAACAAGTTCGAAAAATGTTACCGATAGCGATATCTACATATATTCAACTTCCCCACAGCGCATGCTCCGTTTCACAGGCTCACCCCACTTTACCCCTGCTCACAATAGCGGAAGATGACCTTTACGACGTTGCTGTGACGTATATGGGAAAACCCACACACACGGTTCATTTTGAATCCGGACGAACAACTGATTCAGTTTTGCACATGAGCGAACTATGTTTCATATACTCTGTCCATATAAACAGAGAAAATAATCTCTAGATCATTCTTCTTAACGCCAGGTCAACAGATGTATAATGCAGAATTGAAAAGTTATGGAACTGTTTTTGATCGAAATGATTTACTATATATGATGTCTCTTCCGGCGGTGTGCTGCTCGGGCGGGAATCTTGTCCAAAAATCTAACTGGTGGCTAGGGTATTATTACGTGTATTCTCACGATATATAAGTCACACTATATACCACAAGAAAGCCGGAAACTGGGAACACTCCTTTCCATTTGGTGAAGTTTGTGTTGGTGTATCTTATATGAGTATAAAATGCTGAGTTTGTCTCCGGCGATCTATTCAACGATACTCCTATTTGTGCCCTCTCTATCCATTGTTTTTCGACAGTTCAGCCTGAGACAGTAAATTTCTGAGTAGATCATTTACACAACGCTGTCTACATTGAAAATCTAAAGTTCAGGTTTTAAGCGCTTTAATAATCAAATATCAGAGGTTCTTCTTTCAAAACAGGCCTCGCCATATTTAAGTTTTAAACAAAGATGCTTTCAGGTTTCGCAGTGGTCCGAATACCGTCTTGACGAATTTTCATGACATTTCGACCAAAACTTTGGCCAAACGGGCCGGAAAAAACAAGGAGAGACGATTATTAAAAATTTAGTAAGATGTTATGCGTGTTTAGTCATGTCCTTAATTAAATTTGCTGGTAGTGAAACACATGGCTCTCAGAATCAAGGTATCTCCGTTGTCCCAGTAACCATAAATAGGCCGAAATTGTCCTGCACGTCGTGGTTGTATATATTAGTGAATCTATATGACAATCGGCCCTCAGCTTCAAGGTATCACCGTAGACCTATTGCCAGGGCCAGAGCCCTGGGTCTAGACACATTTTTGTCTCCAGAGTTGGCTAATGTTTGCATTGTCTCGTGATCCTTACATAAAGTATTAACCCGATGATCATATATTTCTGTTATGACCAAAAAGGCACATGTCGATCCTGACTGGTTAATTATCCTAATTAAGAGCATGTTACTGACAGGAATATAGGAAGATCAAACTTCCCCAAAGCGCTTTCAGAAATTCGAGAAATCACATTTCGAACCAAAGTGAATTTGCTTTACAACGTACAACGGATTGTATATTTCGAAAAAATTCGAAAAGAGATTTTTTTTTCCTTTTCTTTGTGTATTAAAATTTACCTCAATACATCAGCATTTACTTTGGTGGTCGATGTATTGGTATGACACAATATGAACTTTGGCAGATTTTTGTTTTCTTTCAACTTTAAAAGAAATATCCGAAAATATAGGCGTAATGTAATATAGGCGTTCACGACCGGGCTTGTATACATGTATACATAAAAACGATCACAAACTATTTCCATGGTATATTTCAGTTGCTTCATTTTCATATTTCCTTTCATGGGTAGGAAAAATCTCAAAATATATTTTTTTTTTTCAATTCTCGGGGGTGGGGAGTGCATATTATAAAATAATGAATGATAAAAATGGGTCTCGAACCCACAACGATGAAAAATAGCTTACTAGTATTACGGTTTCAAACGCAACGGCTAACCTATTGAGCTTATAGCATGATAACCCTAAATAAAAAACACAGTTGGTCATTGAAATAATTGTTAGTTTCAGTTTTTAGTGATAAAGGCAAAAAACAGTCAAAGAATATTGATAGTAAAATAAATCATTTTCAACACTGCTTAAAATACATTCAATTTATTGAAATTAAACTTTCTACACGTCATCCGGTCCAGGTTCTGATCAAAATCACTTCGTTTTCTTTAAATATTGGAATTTGGGGATATGTACGCAGAAGTATTTGCTTCAGATATATCACTTCCAAAACATTTCTCGAGTGGGCCTAGGTGTGAGACGATGGCTGGATCAAGGGACCATGGCTCTGTATCCCGATGGTTGATTTTGGTTTCTGCCTATACTACAACGTGGAGACATGCTACAACAGCGATAACGCCTGACTACATGTGTGGTAAAAGCAAAAGCATTCTCATTTTATTAAGACAATCAGAATCGAACCCCGTAAACAGTTCTTTACTGTTCACATTATTTTGGTTTGGCGAAAACTTGAAAAAGTGCAGTATTTTTTTTTTTGCAATACTAAATCTCCAGAAAATTCCTTCAATAGATATGCGACTGAAATTGCGGAAAGTAGAAAGAAGAGCTCAGGGACAGAAGGTCCATCAGAAAAAAAGAGACGTGTTTCAAGTGCTGAAAACAGTAGTGCCGTTTTGTACATTTATTTTTTGTAAAATGTCGAGATATTAGTTTCAAATAAAGGAGTGTATATATGTATATTTAAGATAGATACCTTTCTTTATGGTACATTAATTTTGTTTAGAACTTGATAGAATTTACAAATACTCTCGATTTTTTTTGGACAAGGACTTTTCTTGAATTTATCTCAACTGTAATATTTTTGTTACGTTGAGATCTAATGAATTTTTAATTTCTTTACTTGAAAATTACCAAAGCCAAGTTAGAATTGTTACTTTGAGGCCTTATAATTTCATTTTATATAATGTAATCCATTTTTTTTCTTCAGACTGCAATTAAATATAGTATTGATTACGCGTATGGCGTCCTGTTGGTGTGCGGTGAATTGTTACCTTCTAATGGACTATATCACGAAATGACTGCAAATGACTAATTTCAACAAAGCGTTGTTGTGTC